>PISX010001390.1:0-198447 GCA_004024625.1 Mellivora capensis | reverse complement strand
GTTCATGCCTAGTTACTGATTCCATTTAAAAATTAAAAATTAAAAATCGGTCACTTTCTACATCATGGCAGCCTCTAGATTTGATTTCTTAACAACAAGGAGCCATAAAATAAAATGAGTTCTGGGTCGTTTTCCAAATTTTGTTTCTCATAAAAAAGAAGAGTTCAGTCTTAGGGTCTAGAAGGAGAGGACCTTCTGGAGAAATTATCTCCAGCTTCAGCAGAAAAAGTGGAAGTCCCCACGGGCCAGGAGACTTGCTCAAAGGTAGTGCTCAAAGGTGAGTCCTGTTTGACCCACACCAAGTTCACTTTACAATGTCACCATCTCAAGGTGACAGAGAACAGAAAGAGGAGAAACACGACTGCTAAAGGTTCTTAGCCATTCTGCTAGAGTCCACTTTTAAACAAAAGCAGAACAAAGGTGAATAAACTCTTGCTAGCCCCCGTGGAATGGGCAGAGCTCCTGGGTCCTGCACACTGACGGAGAAAACACCCAAGCCTGTGGACTGGATGCCGTGATTGCCATAGTCGAGTTCTGAACCCAAATTCTTCAAGCCCAGTATGGAGCAAGATGGTAATGTAAAAATTCATCAGCTGCATTACCTTGAAAGCAGCAACTTAGTATCCTTCTTGTCATGAATGATATTAGGTTAATTATTTAGGATAATTATTGGGATATAACTCAGGGCATTCTGTGGTTGACAGAGATCATCAACGGGCATCTGTTCTGTGATCCTCCCATGGGTCGTGGCCTGTCAGTGCTGTAGCTGGTTTCCGGGCAAGCACACTGAGGCCCTGATGATCCAGATAGCTAACCTACAGTCACACCTCAGAAACGGAGCAGAGCCCACAAACCGTGGACACTGAGCCGTGGTTCTTTCTTGTGGGAAAGAATGGGGAAAGGCTTCTAAGCATAGGTTTTGAATTCAAAAATCTTGTCAGAAATTTGGAGATGCGGTACAAAATCAAATTGAGATGTTATCACGCTGCTTTTCTTTTCTCTTTCTTGTTTTGTTTTGTTTTTTGCTTTTCCCTTTTTAATGCTTTTTAATAATCCCCAAGAAACCCATTATATATTTTCGAAAAAATCCAGCTGTTTTGTCTGTCTTCTAAACCTTTCACCTTGGTTAGTTTTCGGACCAAAAAAGTCCTTACTCAGCCACATGCTTATGCCAAACAGGATTTTAAATGTTGAAGAGGCACATTTGAATGGGACACTATGGGAACTCCAAAGAAGAGCAGGCTATGAAAAACAAATCGTGTGTTTATTTGGCCATTTGTTTTAAGACAAAAGTGGAAAACAAACAAACAAAAAAACAAAAGAAAAACACTGGGCTGAACAGATCAGGAGAGGTTTCAGACTAATTCCAAGGATACCCTAAGACCATAAGACCGAGCAGGATGAAACGTGACTAGAAAACATGCCAGATGCACATGGCACAGTTACAATGTTCCATGGCACGCTGATTTGGTTATTTCTATTTTTTCTCAGACACCAAAGCCTATTTCCCTCCCCCAATGCCCAGCCTTCTCTGGAGCTGGAAAATAGAGTCCTATACAAAGTGATGAAGAACACCCTCTGCATCGCACCGGTCCTGACACTTTTACCCCATGGGGCTCACCGTGCCTGGCTTCTCATCCTGGACTGTCTTCTGGGCTGAGATCAGTTTCACAAACGTGTCAGAGAAGAATGCTGTCTGGGTGGCTAGGAGTATGATCGTATTTTCTCCCCTTCCGTCCTTCCATTTAACCACTAGTGTTCTTGACCTACTCCCTCCCCTCCCCATTGCAAGATGTCTGGCACCCAACGTCTGGCATGAAATCTTACGGATCTACATTTTCCACAGGGCTGTGACAACAGGTTTCAACTTGACTTGCCATCCCTAAGAACACAAAGTTTCAATTTGTTTGTTTCCAAGGACAAGGAGAGTTGTAACTCTCCGTGCCGGGAAAGAGGCACCTTTACATTTGATTAGCTTTTTCTAAAGAGAAGATGAATTCATCTGTCATGGATTATTTAAGAAAAGTATTTTTATTGTATTGTATGTTATAAAAGCACATCCCACATATGCACGTCATTCCAGTGCTTTGTTGCCTGCAAGTTCTTGTTAGCTTTGAGAATATCCACTGGCAGAAACCTGCAGTTAGATCCCTAAAATGTTAGCAACAAAAGGATATGGGGGAATCCCGTCATCTGTAAATCATGGCATCTTCATTCAATAACCATATCTGATTTTACATGCTGGGGAAACTGATGCCAGAAAAGAAAAGCGGTTTGTTCAAGGTGAGAACTGGTTCGTGACAACATCGGAATCCCTAGACCCGAGCCAGGATTTCTGATCATTGGCATCAATGCCATGGTCTTCAGGATGCCTTACTAATTAATTTTATTTTTGCCTTAGTCACTTTTTATTACTATCACAACTTCTATACTTAAAAAAAAAAAGTAGCCCTAGCATGTAATACTATCTTTCTGGACTCAAAATATTATTAATATTTGATTATTTTGCAAACTCTTATAAAATGATTTCCCCACTCTTCTTATTTTAAGTGATATCATCTGCTTTTGTGGATTTGTAAATTGGAGGATGCTACCATTTTTAACTATTTTAAATGAATTATAAATCATATACCGGCAACTCATCGTAAACGGAAGGAAAAAGGATGGATGGGTAGATGGACAGATGGATAGATAGGTGGATGAATGAATAGATGGGTAGGTAGACACATATTTATACACTCGCACTTGATATTCTAATAATAAATAATTTCTCTTTTAACAGCGATCAATTAGTGCTATGCTTGTGCATCTCTCTGAACTCTGCTAGAACAGAGCCGTCTTCCCCTTCCCATCTACAGTGCCGGATCCAGGACGCGGCACCCAGTACATGCTGAACATGTTCCGAGAACCCAAATCAGCAACCATGTGGTGGGAAGGACTTGGAGTTCTAGGAAAACTGAGCCTTGAGATTCCACAGAACCTCATGAGTTTCACCAGCTCTGGCCTTGAATCCAGGGCTCCTCACTTCCAGATACAGCCCTCCCCTGCCTCGGCTTCGGGGGTGGGGCCTTTGGCTCAGCTGCAATTTGATGACAGGCCAATCCCCTTCTTTGAGGTCTATCTGGGGTCTATCTCGATGCCTTGCTCCCCTCTTCATCCGCATTTACTTATTTATTGTCTTCTCCCTTCTCCCGGACCCTCTCTCTGGCGTGTTTACTTGCAGCAGCCAGAAAGACCACCTTATACCCGCTCTCTCCTCGGTTCAGTGTACCTCTCTACTCCAATAAACCGTTTGCATTCCATCTGGCGAGCGTTTGCTCTGAAGACATTTCCCTGTCAATCTCTCCCGCCACATTAAAAATCTGTCATTACGATTGCATCGCCGCCTGGCTCCTGAGATTTCTGACTGCTTTATTGCTCTCCTCATTTTTTTTCTCTTCCCTGCTACAGCCGAGAAGCAGAAATAAAGGTTTGTTGTTGAAACATGGCCGGGAGGAAAGTAGGAGGTGCACATCTGTCAAGGTATTACCTTTCTTCAACCAGGGATTAAGGTGTTTTACGGCACTCGCTACTGAGCATCACACTGAATAAATTTTCTCAGTAGAACATAAAAATGAACTCATACATTCTGAACCAAGTTTCCTTCTTTTGAGCAAACCCAGGTCATTATGAGGTGGCACCAGCATGCAGGGGGTACGGACAGTCCGGAAGTCCCTACCACCCATCCTGCCTTCCACCAAAGCTGCATTATTTAAATGCCAGTGGAGGCAAGGGAAGCATCTGGATTAGGGGAGATACTGGTTGTGACTGTGTGACCTTCTTCGCCTTGTAGGAGAGAATGGAAAGATCCAGAAAGATCCAGAAGGGATTTGGCCCCAGGACCCCTCGTTCAGGCTTGCTAAAGCTGAGCTCCTTCTTTAAGAGTCAGATCAAATCACTCTCCTGGGGGGTGCCCCTTGATTCTTCCCTCCTTCTCATGCTCTGTAGGAACACACATGACAAGTGTTGGGCCCACATCAGGCTTGCCCACTGGCCTGTGACCTTCTTTTCTCTGGGGCAGGGGCACATTCTCCAATATGGTGCCATGTGCTTATGGGACTTCTCAGTGCCTGCTGGGAGGACTGCTGGTCCCGTTTTGCATTGTGTGGTCTGTACCTGGATTAGCCCATTTAAGTTTCCTGGCAACCCATTTCAGTGCACTCTTCATATGTCGTTTTATAGATGAGCCAACAGGGGACCAGAAGGAAGGCTCAGCATCTTGCCAAAAGTTAGGTGGTGACAATGACAGGTCTGAGTTTGAGTCCAGCAAGAGTCCGTGCTCTTTAGCAGGGTTCTGTTCTGCGTAGGGCAGGGAGCATAGGAAGGGACAGGGATAGGGTGGGCTTTGAAACAATTTCCCGCACCAGCAAAACCTTGGGAGGAGCCATGGTGCCTGAGAGCACTCTCTTGTCTCAGTGCCCTGTGTCCCTGTCTCCTGTCACAGTCCTGCCCGAAACTGCAGTGGCCTGTGGCTCTGGTACTGCCCTAGGCTTGGGCTTCCTCCATGTCCCACCAGACACACACGCACACTTTGTCTTTCCTAAAAACTTACTTCTCTGCCTGTGACATCACCTGACCTGGAATTCTCTATCTCATTTCCCCTCTCTTGTTCTCACAGGGCAAACTCCCACTCATCCTTCAAAACCTGTGCCCTTCTGGGCAATCTCTATTTACCCCTCAAGAAGCATTACCCCTCAAGAAACCCCCTAGAACTTTCTTCACTGCTCTGTAATGATACTCATTGAATTTTATTGCACACCACTTGTTTGCATGCCAGCCACTCCACTAATAATCAGAGACACCACTCACAGAGCACTTTCTATATACACTGAGCTTCGGTAACCTTACAACCACATTAAAAGAGAGTTCAATCCTAAAATACAGGTCTACCCTCATTCCCAAAAGAAGGAAGACCTGCTCTTTGCTATGACAACTGCCTTCTCATTGATTACAGAAAAGCCTTTGGTTCTCTGGAGGACGGCATGGTGTTTCTGTACAGAAGGAGACCTGCCGGTGGGTTCAGGGGGAAGTTCGAAGCTGGGCTCAAGGGTCTGGGGATTGCTGGGGATTCAGGGCCCATGAGAGGTTAATCTGGATGCTGGTGCTGGTTCCACGACTTCCCAGAGTGACCCTGGAACCACTAGCCCCAACGGCCTCCAGTTCTCTGTGAGCTCAAGGGCAAAGCCCAGAGGTGTCTCCTCTAAATCTTCCAGACCTACTTTCAATGTCAGATTCAGACACAGTGACACTGAGTCCCACAGCCCCATGGTCTCCAAGCCCTACCTCTTCCCATTGCTAGGCCCCACCTCCCCCAAAGGCCACAGACATCGGAGTCACCCCAGGCTGCTTGGGGTCAATCCCAGGACCCATCAGGCTCCTGGCCACCCACATGATATTTTTTGTCAAGACTCCACCTCAAGGGACTTCTGCAACTGATGGAATCTGTTTCTGGTAAACCGACCAATAAATAAAGAGCCTCTAAAATGTGAGCAGTCAGGCTCTCCCCAGGAGAAAGCCTCAGCCCAGATGGGGGGAAGGGGCAGTGGGTAAAGGGTGGCAGATCAGAGCACCCTGAGTCTGATACAGACCCCAGTCCTCTCTCCAGGAATCGTCTTACTTGCTAGTCCTGTTGGGACCAGAAAGGAAGGATCCTGCTTTCTTCGGGAGAGCAGTGTTAAGAGCCTTCCTTCATTTCTCTTGGCCCACTTGGACCCGGGGTACCACAGTTTGGGGGTTGGGGCACTGCTTTCCAAAAATAAGATCAACTATCTACAATTTATAAAAAATAAAACGAAAAAAGAAATACAGGATAAAATATGGGGAAGTGTATTTTCTTATCTTGTCACAGGAAAGGCCTTATTTCTAAGGGAGACATAAAATGTCTACAAAGAAAATGTTTGATAAACCTGAAAATACAAGATTTTAATATTTCCATGCCAACAACCACAAAACAGAAGAGGATATGTGTAATGTACAAGGGATACGGACAGGCAACCGGCATAAAGGGAAATGCAAACTGCTTATGGACATAAAATCCTAATGCTCACCAATAAGTAATGCAATTTAAATTAAAATAGCAATGAGACTGACAATTCACCTATCAGAATGGAGAATGCCATAAAGTTTAAAAAGTATTGGCAAGAGTACACGGAGTAGATCCTGCCGCATGAGACCTTAAACTCACCCAAACTTTCTAAAGGGCATTGCGGCAATATACAACCAAAATTAAGTGTGCAGAGCTTGGGTCTTTACGTTATAAATATTTTCACACCTTTTTGCAAAATACCTAAATGCATGTTTACTTAAGCACTAGTTATTTTGGGAAAAATCTGCAAGAACCTAAATGTTCAGCTGAACAAGAGTCACTAACTACTATAATAATTCATCCACTCCAAAAAGAACTACACAGTCGTGACAAAAATGGGGTCATTGAAAATGCACTGATGTGGAACGGTCAGCAAATGGTGGCTAAATGCAGAAAGAAGTAAGGGACCTGACAGTGTATCACACAAAGGGAAAAGCACACACTCTTGGGAATGTAATAGTCTATTTCTGGAAGTATGAAAGCAATTAACAGTGATCACCTCTGATGTGAAAGAGAATTTTCCTTATATACCCGTGTTCTATTGTTTGGCTTTTTTTTTTTTTGCAATGCATATGCATTATTTGTAATAGATTATGAGTTAATTTTATTTTGAGTACTCTACTAAACCCCAGGGGCCCTCCCAAGGGAATGGCAATGTGGCTTGCCAATGGTGTCATCAGAGTGGATGTGCCATTCCATAGCCAAACCATGGTGTTGGGAGACGCTGGATGTCCCAGGCTGGTTTATAGAGGCTGGGAACACAGCTCAGTACTCACTGTCCTGGCCTGAACCAGCTCTAGGCTAAGGGATACATTGTTTCCAGCAGCTCAGGCCCTAAGAAGATACATCCCAGTCCCTTTCCACTGCCCACTTACAGTAATTTCCGATCATAGATGGGGGTCATTTGGCAGGACCGTTGTAATTGACCTTGGCTGACTCTGGATGAGTGACCTTCCAGATAGTTTAAAAAGCTTTGGCAAGTGAACATTTGCCACTTGTCCTAGGCTGCCACAATGTAGTGGTCCAAACATTACTCATTGCCTAACTGGGCACTGGCCAAGGAATTAACCACCCTGTGCATTTGGTCACTTCCTGACTCTGCTTGAAGCTAGCGTTCATACATAAAATACCACGCAGATTGCTGAGAGCAGACTCAGGTCGAATCTGACTCATCTCACTTTCTATAGGAGAAAAAAAGAAAAAAAGGAGGGGCTAGCAAACCTTGAGGGACGACTAGGCGCTAATGTTATCCCAATGATACCTCTACGTAGTCTCATCATCTCTCTTCTAAAGATGCTGACAGTGAGGCATGGTTGTGAGGCTGGTGGGGAAGACAGGATGTTGGTTTCTCGGGCCCTGTGGAAGAGATCCCTTCCATTACATCTGTTTGTTCAATCCAGACAGTGAGAGGATGTGCCAGGGCTCTGGGGTCAGCCTGTCCCCAAATGAGCATCACCTCCATCCCCCGCAAATTCTGGCAACCTGGGGTAATTACACTGGTTCTCTGTGCTCTGCCTGTCTCAGCGATGTGGAAGTTAGCCCACTGCACTATTGTGAGAATTAATCCAGGTACTTCTTAAAAGTACCCCACATTGCACCTGGATATAGTAAATGCTCAACAAACCTTAGCTCTTCTTATAACCCATCTTGCCAAAATGTTCTCCTTTAGGCTTCATTCCCCAACTGGAATTCACACATGCAGAGACAGGGACCCTCAATTAAGTTCCCTTTTCTTCCTGCCCCTCTCATTTTTTTTGAAATTTGTTTTGTTTGTCTAATTTTATTTTTCCTCATGACCATTTCATAAAACTGATTTTGGAGTCCAAAATGCTGTCAGCTTGAAAACATTAACCTGAAATCCCCATAAGGATGTGCAGCATGATTTATAGATGCATTTTCCTTAGCTTACCAGTGTCACCTTCACATTTCAGCCTTGGCAGCCTTCATCGCCCTGCCAGACTGTGGAGTTTTACAGTTGCATCAAATAAACTAGGGTTATAAATCACCCCCAGATGTCAGCCTAATTGTTTCAAATGAGTGGGAACCTGTTGGATGGGGTACTTTGGACACACAGTCACTGAGTGTTCCTGAAGGCCAGCTCCCTCCCATCCTGGCCTGAGAGCCCCAGCAGCTGGCTCGCGGTGGGGCTGGCTCTCTGCACCCACCCCAGGGACTTCCGGCCTCTCCTGTTCTCTTCCTCCAGCAAAGGCCCCACCCATTCTGGCTTCCAGGAAGTAGGGTTTGCAAACAGGTCCTTGACTCCCTTCTGTGGAAAAGCAATTGGCTTCCCCATGATTTTCCACACCAAGCACCGATAAACAAGCGTTGCAGGTGTCTATTTGCCGACCCATGAGAGAAGGCATTCTCCCCAGTCAACAAAGAACGGGAAGTGGAGGGGTTCAAGGCTAGGAGGGAGGTGGATTCAGCATTTACAAAACAGACCCATATGGCCACCCTCTGGTCACTACTCAGCAAGCCTGCGGAGGAAGACAAACATGACCCTTGCTTTTGCATCCTCAGTGAAGACAAAATTTTCTAGAAATTCCAACCAGAGAAGGAATGCTTACGGCTGCGACTCCCACTATACCACCACAGAAACAGCGCTGGCCGATGGTGTTCTTCCTTGCAGAGCACCTGCCTGCCTCAGAGGCCCACATGGGTGCCCCTGCCTGCCCTTTCAGTCCCAATCCCCAGTGTTAATTGTGCTGGAGAAGGGCTTTTCCCTGTGAACAAGAGGAGACCCAGGACCAGGCAGCTGGTGCCCCAGGCAATATGGGTCAAAGTCAGTGTGAGCGACTGCTTCTCCCTGGGGAGGACCTGCATGTGGGTTTCCTCTACAAAATCCCCTGATAAACCTAATATTTTAAAGTATCTGTTTCTGCATCCAGGCATTTCCCAAAAAGTTACTTTAAGGATGATTGATGTTTGAAAATGCAAGTTTAGCATAACGGCACAGTGGCTGTGTCCCCCTTGTCCCACAGGCTCCATTATCATGGGAGAACCTTAGCCACATGGCAGTGGCAGCTGGCACCAGACCTCTGTCTTCCTTCTGTTCCCAAACCCAAACGGACTTCCTGCTCAAACTCAGCCTCGCTGACCCCCTGCCCCCAGTCATGAGCAGATGCACAGGTGGCTGCCCAGGAGACACTTCCCAGACACTTGGGGATCGCACCATACCTAGCCAGGTGACGCCACGGCTTGTGGTTTGCTCTGCCAAAGCTTCCCCCTAAATGGAGCATTCTAGGGCGGGAGAGTCTACCAACCTGAACAGACCACAAGCCAGGAGTTCTATCAGCAAAGGATGTGACTAACTGAAAGTGTTCCTTGAAGAACATGTAAATTAATAGAGGTCTCCAAGATGGAGGGAGGGGGAACGAGAGATGGTGATGGGGGACATATTTTCCTACTCTGCAGGCAAGACATGTGTTTCAATTCCCATCACTTCTACCAGATTATAAACAAAACATAAAAGTCAGACAAAGATAAACAAACGCACAAGTAAGTGGAATAGGGGGGAATCCTCTGAGAGGCCGAATGTTGCGACAGGACACCCAGGACCTTGAAGGCTGTTTGCCGACTTGCCTGCTGGGGAGATTGCTGCTGACCTCATGGGGGAGCTCAGATGTGGGAACAAGGTGTGAGCGTTACTGAACTGTGGGGTGGTGGGAAGGTGTGAGGGGCTCCTATGAAGGTGTTATCAAAACATACAGAATGTGAAGGGGAGACCTTGAGAAGACAGGAGAGGAGAAAGGCCCTACATGGGTCTCAGGGAAACGCCCTGGGGCACACACTGTGCTCAGCCCAGGAGGGGAGGGACACTAGAAGCCAAGTTCAGTTACAGACCCTCAGAGTTCAGTCAGACGCCCAGTGTTCAGTTAAAGATACCCAGAGTTCAACCAGAGACCCCCAGTGTTCGGTCAGAGGCCCCCAGAGTTTAACCAGAGACCCTCATAATTCAGTCTATCCTTTGTGGCATAAGGAGAAGTCTGTTTTTTGAGGAGCCAGAAGAAATATCTAAGGGTTTGGTTATCCGGCTTCAAATGACACACCATGTCTGCCACTCCCATTCTGGGAAAACTTCCAGAAGTAACCTTCCATAATCCAAGCTTCAAATTGAGGTTAAAGTTCAAAATGTTCCATTAGTGCAGTTGAACACTGAGTGAGCAGATCACCTTCGGGTTGCTCATTTATTTTGGATACCCCATGAGTATATCTTTGGAAGAAAGAGCAATAGTTTTGAGGTCAGACTGTTCGGGGTCAAAACTGATCTCTGTAACTTGCAAGTTCTGTGAACTTGGGCAAATCAGAAAATCTGTGCAAAAGTGGGGAAAGCCATGCTTCTCTCAGAGCACTATTATAAGGATAACATTTGATAACACATAACGTTCCTGGCAGAAACCCTTGTGCAAATCCTCGACAGTTTATGAATCCCTTCTTCCCTAAATATCATCCAAAGTTCTGACATTGAATGGAGGGCAGGAGGGAGGGAGGGAGGAGAAGGAGGGAAAGAAGGAAGGAAGGGGGAAAACTTAATAAATACTCTTGGTTAACATCTAAATTCCTACTTTTTTTTCAAAGTTTCCAGAATATCTTTCTGAAATAATATTAGCCTTAGGTAATCCAAATATTTTCAAGTTGACTTTGTAGCAAACTATTTATGCACAAAATCTTTCCTAAATAAGTACAAATGATTTTTCCCTTATTTCAAAAGTCTGCCTAATCAAGGATCAGCTGGCTAACTAATTATCTTACCAAACAAGTAAAAATATCAGGGCTTCAGTTTCCATTTGGAAACCAGAGGGGTAACAGCTCAGTGGTGATCATGTTCAGAGAAAGCCTCAGTCTTCAAATTCGCAGGAGGAGTCCCACAGGGGGGAGATTCCCTTTGACATGAGGATTACGTGAGAAGATAAACTCGTAATTAGGACACTTGGAAAAGGTCTAACACAACATTTCTGGAACTGTCTGCCACAGTCAGCGGGGTCTGTTGGGCCGTCGGGGGCATGGCTGATCCCAAGCAGCAGCCCCCAGGAGGAGCCCCTGCCTGGAGTTTGGCTCGGATGTTTCCTACTTTCTGCACTTCCAGCGCACTGGAACTCTGGACTGGGCCTGAGAAGCCCTGCGACGTCCTTCCCGGCCACCTCTGCCGTCAGTGCTGGACGAACCACGGCCAGCGGGAATCGTGTGTGCAAATGTGGGGAAGCAGGAAACAGCTGTGGCGCTCTGCAGATTCCCAGCTGGCCGTGGCCCTGGCGCTGTGCTCTGTGCCTCCGGGGCGGCAGGCTGGGTCCCCTCCCAGCAGCATCCCAAGGTGGGTCCTTTATTTTCCCCATTTCTCTGATTTAAGATCATGGAGCTCAATGGAATAAGTGACTCACGCCAAATGACAGATGTATTGCCCCCCTGCCCCCCCCCCCAGTACAGGGGCCTGCAAAGGGCCTCTGGAGACCAGGCAGATGATAAAAGTCCTCATGGGAGACACCGGATTTTGTTTCGGCAGAAGGAATGCAGGGAACAGGGGACATACTCTGAGGTCCACGTGTTTGAGGTCCAAGCATCCACCTGTTAATTCACACAGTAGCAAAATTACCAAGAAGTTGTGGATGACAGCAGCCCTTAGGCTGCTCTGTTAGGACTCTCAGCCTCTCACCCTTGGGAGATGGCTGCATGGGGGCATCCCAGGCAGGGCCATCCTGGCTCCCTCCTGAGCCATGGCCTGTCCGGGGCTCAGGCCAGCCCTTGACGACAGGGGACCTGAGGCACATGACATCAGGCAGGGTCCAAGCCTGGCTCCTCGGTGTCCTGGCCCTGGCCTGGCTCTGAGCAGAGAGGTGCGTTGCTAAAATACACTGAATTGTCTTCTGTGCAAACAGAAGGGCTGGTGGCTGAGCGGCAGGTTTGGATGAGTTTTCTCACCTTATCAGAGATCCCTGGTTCTGTCACTTCTTAGCTGGAGAACTTGCGCCAAGCACCTAGCCCTTTGCCTTCTCTTTTAGAGAAAAATAAGAATTGTGTTCCTTAGGTAAGTTTTCTGAGATCATGTTGGTTGAGGCTTTTGATGAGAGTTTGGGCAGTTCTGGGCATCGGTGTTTCTGGCCGACTTCCTGAGATGGGAATGAGATCTTTGAGGACAACGCCTGGCAGCACGTGGTGGCAGAGCTCAGCAAGTGTCCATGAAGCCAGCTCGTGGCAAGAGCCAGGGCTGGAGAATGAGAAGCCAGTGTCCTGCCCTCCAGGAGATAGCCCCACACCCGCCAGTCTGAATTCTTTCCCATCACAGAGCATAGGATGGGTTTCTCCACACGTCTGCATGACAGGTGTTTCTTGAGCACCTACTGATCCCAATGATGGATCTGGACACGTGAGGCTCTGTGGGCCTAGGGGGCTGGAGCAGGTGGGCTGCTGAATGTCACTGCATCCCAGTGCCACGAGGTCCTTCCTTATGCCAAGATGTGCACCAGCATCTTCAGGAGACAGAGAGACCCTCTCACAGTATTGATGTGCTATTGATTTAAAGATGCAAACCATTCCCAAGGCCCAGAACGTTGGCCATGGTCATAACCATGCATGAGAACTACTGTTTTGCTGGCGTGGAGGTGAGGGCATGGGAGGAGAAACCTGGGGGTGCCTGGAGCAGAGGGCCCATCGCTGAGCCAGCTGAGCACTGGGACCCGAGGATGAATGGGGGTCAGCTGGTGAAACAAACCTGGTGGTCATTCATGGGGAGGGGCTTGGCCAAGCAGAAGGCAAGCTCTGGTGGGGCAGTGGCAGGTGTGGAGCGGGCGAACCATGAGGGGTTTCTCTCGATGAAGAGTGAATCTGAGGCAAGAGTGGCCCAAAAGCCTTCTGTGGCAAGGTCGCTTTCTGTGGCCCGGGTTCGGGGGCTTGTCTGTTACTTCCAGGCCAGGGCTCCTGCAGTGTTGACCCTCAGGGCTCCATCATTCTCTGCTGTGGGGCTGTCTTGAGCACTGTAGGATTTTACCAGCATCCCAAGCCTCCACTTATCAGATGCCAGGAGCATCACTCCCCCAGTTGTGGCAAGGGAAGAGTCTCTAGGCTTGGTCAAATGTACCCGAGGTGCAAAATCACCCCAGGCTAAGAACGCTGCTCTAGGCGTATGGCTGTGAGCATGGAGGGATGGCTGCTCGTGGCTCGGGGCACCCGTGCAGGCAAGGCGTCTGGAGCAGCCATGGGGTGGGGGGTGGGCCACGGCAGTACCTCCAGGCTCATGTCCAATGCCTGGCACACAGTAGGCCCTCAGTGACCCATGCTTCAGAGAGGAGGGCTACTCCAAGATACTCAAAAGCTCTAAGTGTCAACACAATCAGCACGGAGCAAGGCCAGGACATCATCAGGCCACCATCCCCTGGGCTGAAGGCCAGGGTGGGCACCTCAGAGGCTGGGTCATGCTGGGTGGCTGTTTATCCCCGGGCCCAGGGCTGCCCGCTGGGCGTATTAGAGGCCATGAAATAATGATGAGGCCTAGGAGGGGTAATTAAAAGCCACGGTGACATTGATCTGCTGAGATTTCTGAGAGAGCCCAGGGCACACGGGGCGACTCTCAGTCTTACCTCATGCAGGCCCAGCCTGATTGGCCCCCTGGGCATTGCTGGGGCCGTGGAACCTCACCTGTGGCCGAGAGACTCCCAGGGAAGCAGCCAGACTGGCTTCACAGGCTGTGCAAAACAGGCAGCCTGGGCCTGGGGGGGCAGCTGCTGTGCTCAGCCCTGGAAAGGCAGGAGCCAGCCACTCTGTTAAAGACACAGGTCCCCATTCTGCAAGGGCTCAGAGGTCAGCCTTCTCCCCTCCAGGCCCCAGGGACACTCCAGGTGGAGAATCGGAGATGCCCTGGGGCCGTGCTGCCTGTCTTGGTTCAGGGCATGTCCATTTCTGTCCTTCAGGCCCCTAGTGCCTACCAGAAATGTTTCGATCTAGATCCACATTAACCCAACAGTTATTTCTTGATGGTCTACCCTGGGCTGGAAACTGTGCCTACTTTAAACAAATATGAACATCTAATGTTTACCTATACCACTCTTGGCAAAGCTGGACATTTCAACTTGAGGAATAACTATTTTCTTGCTGTTCTTGCTATGTATCCGTGATTGGCTTATTTATAGTTGCTTTAGTTTTAAAACTTGCCTGGTGAAGGGAATTAATATGAGTGTAGAGTCAGACAACCCCAAGGCCCGGCCTTAGTTCCACCACTTGCTACCCTTATGACCTTGGGCAAACCACTTCCTTAAGGCACCGTGTCTTAGTCTCCCTGTTGGTACCAGGAGGTTAAAACAATCCATGTCACAGTGAGAAAGGGCTGAATGAGATAATGTTTGTATTACTGTGAGCACTCAGGAACTGTTTGTTTGTTAGTCCCATTGTTACGTTAGATTCCTTCCATGCCTGAGTTCCCGACATCTTCAAGGCTCTGAGATGTGGCCACAAGTACCCATTTTACAGATGAGCAAACAGACGGCAAATCCTTTCCAAGCTGGGATTCTACAGGAAGACCCCACACTCACCCCGTCTCAGAAGGGGCTACTGGGTGCTCACTCTGCAGGAAGTTTGGCTTCCAGCTGCCGGGATGAGCCCTGCTTCGAAACCCTGGGATGGCCTTCCTTCCCACCTGCCCATGAACAGGAGCTGGTGTGCAGAGCGCCTGCTTACGTCATCACAGCCTTGGTATTCCTCTGCGAAAACCTGGCCCATTTTGCTCCTTGCCTGGGCCACAAGGCCGGGGCCATGGCAGCCACACCTCTGCTCTTCACACTGTAAAGGAAGTAGCAACCCTATCAGATAGGAGGAAGAAGTCTCTTGGGGCTTTGACAAAATAGCCTGTCTCCCACGCGAGTGCAGACCTGCGGTAAGATCACTGGTCTAAATATGGAGAGACGTTTACTCCTTTCTTGTAAGTTGCCTTGCATCGGTAACAGATTCTTCCGGAATTTGGAGAGGATGCTCTGAATTAAAGACTTAGAAAAAGCACCATGTCCTTATGAACTCCGCCTCACTCCACCATCCATGTTTGTGACAAGGGTGGTGCATAAGTCTCGGTGACAGACAGCCATGCGGGGGTTGGGGCACTTCTGGAAACTGCTCCAAATTAAATGCATCGCGTTGCCAAGACCTTGGTTGGAGAAAGGCTTGGAGAAATGGATGGTCATTCACTGAATGACCAGAGTACACGCATCTTCTCACTTAAAAGAGGTTTGGTTTGGGCACCCTGAGAGACACCATGTGCAAAACATTTACTGAGCATCAGACCCCATGACTGGACCCTTGTTGGGTCCAAGCGATGTCTCCGGGAGAAGGTCAAGGTGAGCCCCCATGCATCCTGCGATTGGTTGACGTGCCCACGAGAACATCTTCTGAACCTAGCCAGGCTGATGGCAGCCTGCCCTCCACTGCTGTTAGCGAAACTTCTCTGCTCTACACGTGTGTCCGACTTCCAGAGGACGTCTCGTTTATTAACCAAACTGGATACAACCTTCAGGTTGCCATGTGTGCTGTCTGTCATGTGAAAAAGAAAAAGAAAGAAATACTTTCTCTTGCCTCCTAGCCTGTACTGGTCCCTAATGTTATAGTCACAATTCCAGAAAAGGCTTATAAACCAAAAGTCATTTTCTTTATTTATTGGGCAGCAAAACCTGACCTGAGCCGACAGAACGAATATGAGGTTATTTTTAGTCTTTCTTTTGCCCACGTAGTATGACTATTCATACATTTTGTTGCAGAAATTCAATCACGAGGGGCTGCCCCAGAGTCCTAAGGGGGATGTTACCTAGTATACAAATATATACATTAATATGGTGATGTATATAGTTAATGTGAATTATATGATACATATTAACTTCCTAAAATGTTCCAAATTGTGATTTCTGAGGTACATCTGGCCTCGCGAGTTTCAGTGAAGGGATGGTGGGCCCGTAGATCCAATGTGACATCCCGCTTCAGAGCTCTGTCCTGAGGACACTGTTGGGTAGTGGCAGGTGCGGGCATTTGCGATCCCATCAACCTCAACCACGATTCTGGCTTTTGCAGCTGCCTGTGGCCTCCCCCAAACGTGTTGCTCCTGGGACCCTCGGTTTCCCCAGTTTCAAGAGGCATTCACAAAAGCACCTCTCTTGCAGGACTGCTGTGAGGTTAATATGGGCTTC
This sequence comes from Mellivora capensis, assembly GCA_004024625.1. Classification (NCBI taxonomy): domain Eukaryota; kingdom Metazoa; phylum Chordata; class Mammalia; order Carnivora; family Mustelidae; genus Mellivora; species Mellivora capensis. Next base: position 182,169 of record PISX010001390.1, on the reverse strand, counting down.
TGAGTGTAGGGATTCTACGCTCAAGGGCTACTTGGGCACCAGAGGGCAGTCCCTATCCTTGCTTGCTCTTTGTCATGACTTCCAGACCTCATGCGAAGATGTAGGGAAACTCGCTTCGGCGTTCGCTGACCTCCACTTGGAGGAGGATGTGGCCCCTGGGAGCTCGGGCTGGGGAGAAGTGACAGCACACCAAGACCTTCAGAAGCTGCAGCAATTAGCAGGAGCCACTAAGACCTTTCCAATATTAATTAGCTGTCCCCAACCTGGTACTGCCAGGACTCCTAGCTCCTGGGGGAGCACTCAGGGATGCAGGGCTCACAGAGGAGCTCAGTTCTGACCAGGAGACCTGAGTAAATAGGACAGAGTTTGGCTCCCCAAGCACCGAGCGTGATGATGCAAAGTTCTCCCTGTGCTCAGGTGCAAGACAGGCCCTGGATCGATGGACTAGAGACGGTGAGAGGGGGAGCCCTCCCAGCTCAGTCTCTCGCTGCTGCTCCCACGTGTGATTTCCTCTCCCTCCCCTTCTCTGCTCCCTCTTCACCTCTGTTCTGTCTCTCTGGTTTTTCTCTTGGTTGGGGTCTTCCCTAGCTCTTTCTCCCTCTGTGTGACTCTCTCTGCCCCATGATTCCATCCCTCTTGCTCTGTCTCTGGGCATCTCTCCTTGTCTCTCTGGGTGCTGTCTCTTCACACATGCATACCCTATAGCATTTAGCTGCCCCCCAAGCACAGGCTCAGTGGCCTTGATGGTGAAGGGCCCATTCTCTTCTGCTGAACCCAGCATTCTCTCCAAAAACAAGAGTCATAGAATACAGTATGGCTTGCATTATCTGGGTGAATTTTCTACTGTATTTCAGACATAGGTATTCATTTACCAGATATTTACTGAGCACCCACTACTTACCAGGCACATTTTTGTCTCACATCCCGGGGATGCGTTAGTGAAAAAGGGAGAAAGTCCTTTCTCTCATGGTAGGCTGGGGGGAAAGGGAATAGAGAAATAAGGGAGTAAAACCTGGTATTTCAGAAAGTAAGTGCTACAAAGAAAAATAAATGTGAATACTGGGATAGAAAATGCTGGTGGTAGGAGAGAATGATCAGAGACCCTCTGACAAAGGACTGAGGTCATCTGAGCCAAGTGACAAAGAAAAACGTGGCTAACTGAGGCAAGGGCATCCAAGGCAGAGGGAACAGAAAGTACAATGGCCCCATGATAGAAGCCGGCCCGGAACACATAAGGAATATCAAAGAGTGGACAAGGCAGTGAATGATAGATTACTGGGTCAGAGAAGCCAAATCTCTTCTCAGTGAATCTTGGCAAACTTTTTTCTACAAAGATGGCATTAACCTCGTTTTGCATGTGAGGAAATCTTGGATCAGAAAATTTTAAAGATTTGCCTAATATCACAGAAATCAAGTTACAGGGCTGAATTCTAACTCAAGCCTAGCAAGCACAAATCGCTCTCCACAGTGTCTTTCCAGAGCTGGAGACTTTTAGAATAAAGTTCCAAGCCCCAGACTCCCAGCGGTGACTTATCTATTAAGAGCTTGTAGAAAGACTCTGCAACTGTCCCAAGAAGCAAGGGAAGATCCTGAAAATTCAGGTCCCTCCTACTAGGAGGAGGTAGAGAGCCTGCAGAGAGGCTGAAATCTGACACCAAAAGTAATTGGTCACTCACAAGGAGGGAAACTGAGACTCACAGAGGTCAACCACCGTGTCTGGGGCCCGTTCCTGTCCATTGCCTGTGCTGTTCGGTATTCATGTACGGTTAAAATAAGAAGTAAAAGCCAGAGTGGACAGAAGAAAATGTAGCGCCGTCATCCTAGTCTTTGAAACAGAACTGTTCTTGGACTGATTGGATTTCTGAGAAATCAACAACTGCGCTTAACTGATAAAGACCATTTTTCCACCAAGAAAAAAAAAAGTCATTTTAACCTCCCACCCGATTCTTTTTTCTTTTAAGAGTAAAACGTGATTTTGAAAGAGTAATTACATATATTTATATCACAAGAGTGGGAGGCAGTACCCACCAGTGAATCACCTGCTTCCTACAACTGCGAAATCAATCTAGACACACATGTGAGATGCACCTAGGATTGAGGTCCATGAGGTGGGACCATCGCCTTGACTGGATAATCACTTGGGGTAGGTGGGGCTGGAGACAGGAGAGTGTCCTGCCTGACTCTTCATCCTGATTCACGACGAAACTTCTTTATAAACTCAGCAGTGGAAACATTCACTCGCTACTTAATTCATTCTTTCTCTCCCTCCCTGTCCCCATTGCACAGACATTTACTGGCTACCTCGTGGGTTTTGAGCCCCATGTTTGTCTGAGAATCCTAAAACCAAAAAATCACAGCCCCTATTTTTTTTTTTTTAAATAAGCTTATTTATGAGAGACAAGCGTGCCTCCCTTCCCTGGAGACAGGGTCCTGCTAAAGACACCCAAGTTCAGCCTGTGGCAAGGGTCAAGCCAAAGGCAGCGGCAGGGAGCCAAGGGTCTCTACACTGTGAAGGCTCAGAGGGAGAAGAGGGTCTTCTTGTCCCGGAGTTCCAGGGGCTGTCTTGGGGCGGAGGGCTACAGCCTCTGGCTGAGGGTTCAGGCGGGCCAGGCCAGGACAAGGAGCCAGAGGACATCCCTGGGAGCGGCAGTGTTTGTCGGGGTGAATGCACAAAAGGATACACATGGTATCTTTACATGGAAATACTGATTATTTGAAACTCTGAAACCCAGACTGAGTCACATCCTCTGGTAGGAAACCCCCCACCCCAGTCCTTTTCTGGGGTATGGCCAAATCACTGGAAACAGACGAGGGGCCCCAGCACAGTAATAGCACTGCCAGGATTTACGTACGGACCAGGCGTGCCCCAAATGGCCCTTTACAATTGTATTCTGACTCTTGGGGCTTTCGGAGGCCTTGAAAACTGACTTTTCCCAGAGGTGAGGCTGCCACCAAGGGCGTGGACAGCAGCTGTGGGCAGACTGGGAGAATGGGCAAGTTCTAGTCCCCAGTGTCCAATTAGATACAAGGCTTTGGGAAAATCGTACAACCTATGAGCCCGTCTCATCATCCATGAATCAAGGGCGATTACCCATTTCATCTGAGTATTATGAAAAATGAGCCCACGTAACAGAAGCACTCTGTATCCTATCCTATGTATTATAAATATGAAAAATTAGCTTTGTCTTAAGAAGGTATTGATGTAATCATACCTAATGTATGCGCATGGGCATAAATAATAAATGGATCTATCCACACAATATTCTATGTGCCAATATATGCAATTTTATTTAAAGTGGGTGTTGAAGTATTATTTTAACTCTGATGGCCTCAGAATCAAATTAGTCGATGGCTATGATTGCCATGGGGAAAGATAGTTTCGGGAACGATAAGAATTGCAATGTCGGTTAGTACCAGCTTGTTAATGAAACTTCAAAGTTGAAACCAAAGTAGGAGTCTGTAGATGGCTCCAGAGAAAAAGTCCCGTGTTTCTGCAAATCTTCTTTCTGTCTTTAATGAATGCTTAACCTCCCTGCACTTGAACTTGGCCATCATGGCCAGTAGTCAATTTTCACTTTAGTTCATGTATTTTTTTTCCCTTTTAATCCTGAAAATCTGTAGCCATGTCATCAGCTCCTTCTTAATTATACCATATTCTTTACATCTGTCCTGCTAAATAACTCTAATTGAAATAGCACCGGTGTGAATTTTTGTAATGTTCCCCCCAAGACATCCCGAAAGTGACTCACGAGAAAACAGACTGAAGTCACAGCTGGAAGCACGTCAAGGATCATTTCCATTTTTACATGATTAATTTGAATTTAATATCTTAAATCAAAACCTGATTAATTTAAATAAAATTTTGATGGTGCCCTGCTTCTAATATACATTGCAGTAATTAGATTCGGCTTAATGTGATTTTTTTTTACATAATTAAAAAAAGGGGGAAGTCAAGTGTAACAATGCGATGTTGATACAAATCTGTCTAAATATATATAGGGGACTGAGGTTTTGGACATTACTCAGTTGACACAAGGACGGTTAATGAAAGGGACATCAATGTGCCGAACACAGATATGAATATTCCTTGTTCATCCTGTAGCTATAGTAAAACCGCTAATTCTAACATTAAAAGTGGAGAAAGTTGTTATTCTTAATAAATTAAAATCAGAGCGGGACATGGCATCAGGAAGTCAGTCATGGATCCTATGAATCTTATATATGTCAAGATTCATCTCTTCACTTTTAGACAGTGAGGGAACACCTCCTATATCCCAAAGGCAGGACAGGCTCCGATGTGTTCGCAGCCAGAGGCAAGCAGGTGCCTCGGGGACTGCTTCCAGCCCCTGTCTTTGGAAACGTGGTCTATGGGCTATCCTCTGAGGACCCTGCTTTGCATGTCCTTCTCCTCTTGGGGAAAGGGAAAGGGTCTGGAGGTTGTTACAAGCTTCCATTCACCCCAACTCCAATTGGCCTAGACTCATACACCATGAAGACCCCTAGAAATAAAGAAACATCCATATCCAGACATTGTGACAAAACTATCATGTTCTAGAGAGATCTAATTCATAACCAAAAGGAAGCAATCTGATTAAAAAAAAAAAAAATCCTAAGTAAGGCTTTCGCAAAATGTGTTTTCTACACTCACTCTTTCCCCTAGTTGGGTAAGTGATCCTAGGCTGGTCACTTGTGTTCTCAGACCAGAGTGTCCCCAGCTATGGAGCTATGGAAACAACCTGGAAAATGTCTGGGCATGACCAAGGCCTCCAAGTAGCTCTGCAGGACTGTGAGCCTTGTGAAGACAGGTTTCTGAGACCCTCCACGAGCCAGAGGACTGAGACAGCTGCTCTGTGTCCTGCGCCAGGGCTCCTGGTAGGCTCATTCGATTCAAAGTCCACTATTCCAGTGAATTCCAGTCCCCTTCCCCCCTAAGATGTTTATGGACCATGGGATGCTTAGGTCTGGGCATGGTGGAGGAGGCACAGGCTTGAGGGCAAGGAGAAGTCAAGCTAAGAATCTGTGGGTTAGTTCCACCTGTTTTTAAAGAAATTTTAATTAGGAAACCTTTGGAAGATGCCTGAGGAAAAGATTAGATAACCCTGAACATGTGTTAGACAAAATAAAGCTGCTAGTGATAAAAATTACTATTGTTACCCAAACTTAAATTTTAAATACCCTAATCGATTGTACTTCTTAGGGACCCGCTATGTGCACAGTACTATTGTTTGCAGAGTCGTGAAAGCCCTGTTCTCTGTGATTTAGAAACTGCAAAACAAAGCTGTATGCCTATAAAATGCCTCATACCAGAAAGATTGATTGCTCCACCTCTCTTCCCACTTTTCTCCTCCTTCCCGCCTTCCTGTCTCCCTCCCATCCATTGCTACTTCTTGCAGCAATGAAGTTCTGCCAGCCTTCCACCCTAAAATTTTGTCCAGACCCCGTATTCTCCACAGGGCTTCAGAGAACAGAGAAATTACTGTGGGGTGTCCATGTGTCAGAGACAGGGGGGAACACTTCATGCAGAGACTCATGAGAAAGCGTCTGCCCAATTTTCAGTGGCCAAAGTTAACGGTAGTTTAATTGCATGCATTTAGTTGTTCCTCGAAGGTCTTGATTTCACTCTTTCTTTGTGACTTTGAGCTGCAAGGATGACATTTGAGAATTATTTAGAATACAGCTATGCCTCATGTCCCAGAAGGGAGCAAAGCCTGGGGCTCAGACGGCATCCTCACAGCCTCGTGTACGGAAAGAGAAGTCCATCCAGGCGTTGGCTTTGATCCAAACCAACAGAACACACTTGGAAGTCACTGTCAGACTTCTGAAGCTTCCCTGTAGATTGTGTAATATCGAGTCATCGTAACTCTCTACACTGGCACCGGTGATGATTGTAATTCCAGTAGCTGCTTCTACGTCCTGGACACCCGCGTATGCAACACAGCGTGCTCACAGCTGTCAGGTGGTAACTCTAATCCCTTTGGCATCTCTGTATAATGTCTTAGTCTAACCATTTTACAGACTTGAAAACTGAGGCTCAGAGAAACAAACAAACGAAAACTTACTCTGACCCGACCCCGGCCATCAGAATTCATTCAGACCCGCCCTGTTGGTCGTGCTGTCCGTGCGCACACTGGATGTGCAGATAACTGACCAGTCCCTCCCAGGTCCCAGGCTGCACATACCAGACCCCCCTGCAAATCAGTAACCGTACCTCTGAACAGGCTTTGTGTAGGTTCAGCCGCGAGAGCTTGACCACCCAGCACATCTCTGATGGTTCCACTTGACAGAAGGGAAAGAACTCAAGCAAGAATTTCAAGGAAATCGCTGATTTATTATTCATCACAAAGGGTCTAACACGATGACTTTTTAATCTGACAGCCAGGACTTTCGATGACAATCAACAGTTTAATTTCTTTCTAAATTTAGATTTTTTTTCCCTTTTCTGCATCAAACACCAAAGACGGCTAAAAATAGCTGAGCTTTGAATGTTAGAGGAGAGAATTGTACCGATTACGGCTTTTTTTTTTTTTTTTTTAATGTCAATGTTAAAGTCAAAACAAAATTAATCAGGAGGGGTTATCTATAATGAATCACTATTCAGCTCTGAAGAAAGGAGTAGGGGAGATATCTCTGCCAGCAGCTGAAGGAATGTTCTTTCAAAGAGCTACATTAGACCATGGGCTCCAAGAGAAAGATTGTGGATCTTCCATATTCAGCAGCATGAATCAAAACTCTTCGGTTCTGGTCTAACTTTCTTTATCATTACAAGGCAGCGGGGGTTGGGGTTTGTATGGGCTGTGATTTAAATAGTTAATTGAAAGGAAGCCTCGGTGAGCTATTTCTGACTACAATATTACTGGGACAATCTTATCTGAATTTACAGAGTTATTTCCAATTTGTAAATGCTATATGCATTTCTATTAGATAAAACACTCAAAACCTCAGACCCGAGTAAAGCAACCTTGCTGTTCTAGAGCCTTCCACGCCGGCCCCCTTCTGCCTCTTCACCTCCCTCCAGTCTCTGCTCTCTCTAGTGCCTCCCTTCCTCCTGTTTCCTGTCTCTGCTAGGAAGTCATGCCACGACCCAAAACCTCAACCTTAGGCAAATAAATTTAGTCATAGAGTCATGGGATGAAGGGAAGACTTGCTCCTAAGCCCCGGAGGACAGAGGAGAAAACAGAGGGTCAGAGAGGGCCAGTGATTCATCACCGTCTTGCAGTGATAGTAACATTATTGGGACCGGCACCCAGCCTTTGTCCCTCCTAAGTTCAGTGTGCCTTGTGTGGCTTAGAGGCCACTAGAGAAGTAGACTCCATATGGGAGCCAGTATGAAGTGGTGACCGGAGATTACCTGGGTGACAGCTGAAATCATCTTCCTTATGCAGTTACATTAACATAACTACTTTTCTAGGAGATCCCTGCCGACAGAGAAAAAAGTCTTAAGTACATTCATCATGTATTCCAGTCACTTTCTGGAAAATTTGTATAAAAGAAAACCCGTATCAAATGATTCTACTCTTTAAAGAAAGCATCAAGCCATAGTTTATTCTGCAAGACTACGAGATCCTCATTATGCTGTGTCTACCAGTTCTAAACTGTATCTGGACCCTTTCCTTCTCCAGTCCTAATCAAGGGAGTGCATTGTAAGTTCTGCCTGACACTAGACACTGTTGACTCCAAAACCCCATAAGAATCTTGACATCTCCCCCCTCTCCCTCCACCTACCCTAGTCACCACTGAGAGTATGCCAAGGAAGTGCTCTCAGTAAGAATGAACTCAGCATCATCCGATCAACATGTCGTGCTTGGAGAGCCAGCATCCAGCGCTGGTAGGACACAGAATGGTGTGTGTGCACTAATGACATGGCAAGGGATCTGGGTAATGGGCTAAGGGAGTAATACTCTGATAGCAGCTGTAGAGGGGCAGCTGCACTCACACCAGAGTCTCGACCAAGGGCGGGCTTGGAACCTCTGATAGAAAGAGGTCATCTTTGCCTTCTCGGGACTCCCAGCTCAGCTGGTGGTGAGATTGGTCAACACTGTGCCACAGACCATGAGAGGGTCTGGTGAAGGGTGAAATGGCAGACCTGGAGGTGGGAGAGATAGATTCTTCCCGTTGGCTGGAAAGACTGTGAGACCATGGGGCCTGATCTGGGCAGAGCGCAGCCAGCCTCAGAAACTAGAAAATGTCTTTCAGGACATGAATATGGCACAGAGGCCCCAGGGAGCCTGTTTCTGGGCTAAAGTGGCTGAGGTACCTCCAGGGGCCCGGTTCTGACTGTACAACTTTGGGCAAATGCCTAACCTCATGTATGCCTATTTCTTCACTCATGAAATGTGGAAAATAATAATGGGACCCACTACAGTGAGTAGAGAGACTTTCCCATGGTAAGCACCCATGAAGTCTAGATATCTTAGCCTCTCTGGCCCTCTGCCTTCTCTGTCCAATGGGGCTGAGGGACAAGTCTCCATTTTGTAACAAAATTGTTATTTTAGGAGTCACGATAGGCTCCTGCCAAGCTTCTGATTAAAAAACCAAATCCAGTGGCCACCATCCTGTTCGACACTCAAGTGCCGATTTAGGAAAGACCACATTCTTTCTGTTCATAACCTGCTGGGAGAAATGGCCCTGTCTCTCTCCTTTCTAAACTGGTCTCTGGGCCCATCAGGTGGGGGGGGGGGGATGGTTTCCACAGGAGCAGGTGGGCTCTGCTCCCCCCCACACCCGCCCTCACCTCTGCAGCCCATCACCCTCTCATCTTCTGGGAACTTCACCTTTGCAAACTCATCTCTTGCCTGAGATGCGGAAGAAGAATATCTCCAGCTTTGTTTCTCTATTATAATAGATGTAAATTAATGTTTTGCCTTTGTTTGCCACGGTAATCATAGAGGCAAGTATATATTCCTAACAGCTATCTTATTTTCAATTTGCAAAGCGTACTGTGCTTAATCCCATGAGGCAGCCCGTGGCTCCAGATATGAATTTTAAAAGATAATTAGCCCAGTGCAGGAGGTGCTCTCTGCGACATGGAGCACACACCGAAGCCTGGTCGGAGGGGTCCTCTGGGGGACCCGTCAGGTCACAGTTCCCCACCACCCCCTACGGTTTATTACTTTTGTTCATCGCCACTGCCTTTGTGCGAACCAGCTGATTTGTTCATGAAAATTTAAATCATGCCCATACTAGAACTTGAATTTCTTTTTGGGGTTGTTATTTGAGGATTCCCACCCATGCACCCCACCCGTATTTCTTCTGATGATATTCATGGCAGGTGACAATTTATGTTTCTCTTTTTTTTTCTTTTTTCTTTTTCTTTTTACTCTAAATAAAAGAAAACACCAGGCCCAGGCTGCTTATTTGCAATGTCTGATGCCCATGGCAGATTAAGTGACCATCTATTAGCAAGAGCCTCAGAAGGTCCCAGGTCAAAAAGATGAATGTCGCACCCAGCTCCGGTCATAGATTGTCCCTGTGCGAACTCTACCCCCAGCAGGAAATCATTTATGAACACAGGGGCACAGTTGGACAGGCTGAGGAATCATGTCGATTTGCCTGCATGGGACTTTAGTCTACAATGCATCACACACGCAGGCAAGGTTTTGCCTTTTCTCACCCATGTGCTTGACACATAAGAGTGGAAGCTCCGTGTAGCCGGCCCTGTGCAGGGCAAAAGAGGGCCAAGCAGATTCCTTCTTTCTAAGACAGTCTAGGGTGCCTTCCTGGAGGAGGTGCCACTTTGAGCAGGGGGCATAATTTAATCAAATCAGGTAACTTACCTTTTGTTGTGATTCTCCCAAGCAAATGAAAACTGGAGGATGGCAACAGCACACATACATGGAATGTCAACTGTATACCAGCCACTTTATTGTAATTCCCATATCTGACCTCACTCACTCCCCACGATCTGGGAGTGGTTCTTATTTACAAATTCGAACACTGAGGCACAGGGACACACTCAAGGATTCTCAGGGAGAGCGGGCAAGGTCAGGATTAGAACCCTGGCAGTTTCGCTCTGGAGGCCCCCATCTGCTAAGTGACTAGGGGGTTCTTGCCCCGTGTTAGCATCCCAGTCCTAAAAGGTGGTGGATGGAGAAATGCAGTCCAAAGCTTCACCTAACCTCAGGAGCCGAATGCATCCCACGACGGCCTCTGCTGAAAGCAGACGTCACTCACAACAGTTAGCATGTCAACCCCACGGCAGTCAGAGCTGAGTACAAGTGTAACTATTTTTTAAAATATTTTATTTATTTATTTGACAGACAGAAATCACAGTAGGCAGAGAGGCAGGCAGAGAGAGAGGAGGAAGCAGGCTCCCCACTGAGCAGAGAGCCCGATGTGGGGCTCGATCCCAGGACCCTGAGATCATGACCTGAGCCCAAGGCAGAGGCTTAACCCACTGAGCCACCCAGGTGCCCCCAAGTATAACTATTTGCTTTAATATAAATCAGGTTAGGAAGAGAAGAAGAAGAAAAAGAGGAGGAGAAGGAGGAGGAGGAGGAGGAGGAAGAGGAAGAAGAAGAAGAAGAGGAGAAGGAGGAGGAGGAGGAGGGAAAAAAATCTCTTAGTGTAGTTTAAGGACATTTTCCCCCCTTTATCATATAAGCTAGGGGACTTCCCTTCTAATGAGGGAAATGTCATTTCATTTTTAATTCTTAAAGTTCATGGAACCCTGTGCTGCTGGAAAGGTGTGTGTGTCATTGTGTATGTGCTTATGTAAGTATGTATGTGAATGTGTGTGTGTGCATGTATGTATGTATAAACACACACACTCTTCTAGCAACACAAGAGGGGTGTGTGTGTGTGTGTGTGTGTGTGTGTATTTGGCAGACTGAAAGAGAAAGAAAGAGAGAACCAAACTCTGAGATTTCAGAAGGACGTCAGAAGGATTGAGCAGGTTTTGAAATTTGTTCTGACTTGTCCCTGGCATTTACCATATTGCCCTGTGCTTGGAGATTTCCTCCTGGGCATTTCTGATTGTCTATCTAATGTGGTTGCACAGGGCACTTTGTATTCAAATGGCTATAGGAAACTATTTAATATGAACTACTTCCTGAAGCCTTCTGGAAGGGAGAGAAGAGAGAGTTCTAGAGTGCTCTGGAGCCTCCTGGGCTCCAGCTAGATCCAGAAAGTCTGGTGGCCTTGGTGGAAACCTTTCCTCAGAATAAGAATGATGGCTTCAAGTTAGGGCCATTCCATCCACAAAACTTGAACTATTCATCAGAAGTCTCATTCCGAATCTTGTGCTCTTATAGGTAAACACACCTTATGGTTCCAGGGGAAAAACCAACACAGAGATCCTAGGAGAGGGTAACACAGAATGCCACAGAAAACCACCTCACAAAATAAAGAACCAGTCTCCAACTGGAGAAATCCTACCTTGATGTGACAAAAAAAAAAAAAAAAAAAAAAAAAGCATACCTCTACTCAGTGGGGTTTTATGGTGAGTAACAAAGTAAGCCAGCAGGACGGTCAAGATCTCCTCAGTCATAGCCCCATAGCAGACAGCTTGCTTATCAAGCTCATTTCTTGTACTAGGGGTTAATTTTTCAAACACTGAGGGCTCCCTTGTATATCCTGGTGCTTAAACAGAGCAGCAAATGGTGTATGTAGATATGAGCTCTTTGGAATGGAGCTTGGAATGGGGGACATGTGGAGCCAGAGGGCAGAGCAGGGACCATGAAATAATGTTAAACAATCTCTCCTCAAGAAAAGACTGAACAACCAGCTCCAATATGTGCTGATATTCAATAAACTCTCACAATACCTCCTTTCTGCCCCCTCCACCTGGCCTGGGAAGCATGGCCAAGAGAAAGCTCCTTCCTAACACTTTCTTTGCTCACGTGTCTTGTTTCTTAAATTCCATATACGAAAAAAAAAATCCACATATGAGTGAGATCATACGGTATTTGTCTTTCTCTTACTGGCTTATCCCGCTGAGCGAGATGCCCTCTAGCTCAGTCCATGTTGCAAATGTCAAGATTTCATTCTTTTTTTATGGCTGAGTAATATTCCATGGTATATAGACCACATCTTCTTTATCCATTCATCTATCAGTGAATATTTATAGTACCCATTGATATCATCTATCAATGGATACTTGCAGTATCCATTGATACAGCTTCCATAATTTGACTACTGTAGATAATGCTGTTATTGTATTTTGGGAATAAGTAGGCAGTAGTCCACATCCTGAATTGCTGGGTAGTTCTATTCTTAACTTTTTGAGAACAGGTGTGTTACCAGAGGGGAGGTGGGTGTGGGGATGGATGAAATAGGAGGTGGGAATTGAGGAGGGCACTTGTCATGCTGAGAACTGGTGTAGTATGGGAATGTAGTATGGGATCACTATATTGTGCCCCTGAAACTAACATAACAGTGTATGTTAACCATACTGGAATTAAAAGAAAAAAAAAATAATCTCAAAATGTCTGCCCTTACAATAAAACTCTGTGGTCTATAACAAAGAACAGGGCTCCCAAATGTCTTCAAGAAAGGATGCTGTCCAGCTCCTGGAAAGATTTCTTTTAGGACCGTCTCCTGCAAACCCACAACACATCAAAGCACATTGCATGCGTCTGTGACTTTCCCCACCCATCGGTCTCATAGGAAGGTGAGTGAATCTTAAAGCCATGTGTGGTCACAAAACCAGACCTGTTTCCTGCCACCCGTCCCTCCCCTCCTCCACCTTGGATGGATTTGTACCCAACTTTGGTGAAAATAACAAGGAAGACCAAAAGCTCCCACTGGAATACCCTCCTTAGAAGTTCCAAAATTTCCTGTAGAGCTAAGGATCCCAGAATTCTTGGGGGGCACACGTGCCCACGAGTCACTGAGGAGGGAAGGCTGTAGGGAGTCCTGGGTGTGTCATGAGGATTAAATGTACTAAGACACACCGAGCTGCTCTCAGAAGCGGTCTGAGCAAAGGGCAAATGTGCACCGACCGTCACCATCATTATTATTTGAAAGATTTCGAAGTTCAATTCTTTGTCACTCTGCCTTAGAATGCACCTTTCTTTTATATCTCCCTTACCACAGAAAGTGTTCTCTTCCTTCGACAAAATATATATATGTATATATATATACATATATATATATATTTTTTTTAATGTGCCTTGAAGTCGAATCATAGAAAACCAAAGCAGTTGTTACTCACAGCCACACAAACACTAAATAACAGATTAACTCCCCTAACCCCTTTTCCTCCAGGAGACTGGGTGCTAACATCTAGACACTGATTTTTTTTTCTTTTCTCCTTTTCTTTCTTTCATTCTTTCTTTCTTTCTTTCTAACCTATACATGTTCAGTGAGCAAGGGGAGAATAAAAGAGTCTATGGAAACCAAGCTTGTCTGTTCTTGGGCTTTCAGCCTTTTGCTCTGGGTTTTCAAGCAATAAAACAGAACAACTTACTGAATATTTTAAGGGGTTTCTTTCTTTCCTTCTTCCTTTTTTTTTAAATTTTTTTAAGGATGGAAAAAGTGTCATGCCAGCAAAAATGTCTGCTTTTGTCCGTAATAACATTGGGAAGTCCAGCACACCAGTCTGGAATTCTTTGTCCCAGTCCTCAAGCAGCGTGAGAATAAGGAATCAGTCTTCTTCATCAGTGGGCACCAGTGCCTGGAAGTGGGAAGTTTCAGCTGTCGGAAAAAGTAGCCTTATAGGTGGGGAGGCATAAGTGGTTGCTTAAAAGGAAAAATGATTTCAAGAGCAAGACCTTGTCCCCAGATTACTTTTAATTTTTAGCAGTGCTTCCCAAGGGCCAGACCACTGTTGACCCTTCTTGGAAATTGTCACCGATCTTGAAAGTGCAGTGCTGCAGACTTTCTCAGAAGGCAAAATTTGCTAATGGCAAGGACTGGCCTTCTTTCTGGCATTATTTCCTTCATACTTAGTATCGGTGGATTCCTATAGCCATGATCATTCACCATCAGAGAACTCATCCCTCCTTATTTTGTTGTTCCTTTATGTTGATTCTTATCCCTGTAGTCAGAATGAGAGGTAACCATGTTCTTTCCATCCACATTGTAGGTCTGGTGCTTAGTCAAGGGCTTACATTTATTGACAGAAGGAGGAAGGGAGGGAAGGAGGGTGAAAATATGGTTGGAAGGAAGGAAACAGGGAACCTTCAATTTGTGTCAGGAGTGAACTTCTGAGCAGGTTCTCCAGGGATGAGTTCAACAGCTCTGCCCAGTGATGCAGATAGAGGAGCACTGGTTAGTGTGTGAATCTGTGGGCTTGAGTCTACCATTCTGAAAATTCCCAACAAAGTTTTATTTAGGGGCTATAAGCCCAACCACTATGTCAAGAGCTGGAGAAATGGCATGTATTAACTACTCTTGACCTTAGGGCCAGGGTGTTGGGGTGCAGTTAGCATAGCCCTCCCCCATAGTCCATCCCACCAAGGGGCTGCTGAGCGAGTGAGGGAGCATCAGTGTTCATGTAGGGAAGATGGAGATGCCAGCTGACTGCAAGGCCCAGAGGCTCTAAGACCATGGACGAAGATGTGAGAGCACCTGTTAAAGTGCTCAGTCTTATATAACTAAAAGGAATTACTGCATAAAGTATGTTATGATCACATTTATCAATATTATATGAATTATAGGTTTTTAAACCTACATTTTTACCCGAGTGGGAGATCCTCTCTTGAAATGCAAGAGGAAATATTCCCTAGCCTTGTTTGAATGTCTCCAGACAGCTTGCCACCTTTGGAGGCAATCTTAGGGAGGGGTGGACAGCTCTAGAGGCAAATCCTCTCTTGTGTTGTGCTGGCAATGGCCTCCTTTTCATTCTCCTCCTGCTCCATGTGACACAGGGGCCACACATTCTAGATCTTTGCATCTTTTACGGGGTCTAGAGAGTCTGGTCTCCCCCATGGACCTGTTATGGGTCACCTTCCCCACTGATCTTGACTGAGAAGATGGCACCTTCATGAATTCACTTAACAAGCTAAGGGTGCTCTGGGTGAAGGGAAGCAGGGAGTAGACACCATTTTTTATTCCAGTTACATGGGAACTGTAGATTATGAGTCTGTCAGGACTGGGGCCCTGGAGAGAGCTTGGAATTGACGTTGTCTTCTGGAGTATAGCTGAATGACATCGCCCAGACTAGGAAGGTGGTGGGGGGAGTGATCAGGAAAATCTCCAGTTATATCCTGTTTCTACCCATTAGAACCCATTCTCCTCGTCAGTATAACTGCACCTCCGAAAGGAAGAGGATGATCACCTCTTTTCATGACATAGGAAGATCCTTAAAACAACATAAAATAGATGAGGTAAGCTATGTGGAAACAAGGCAGATAAAGCCAACATTTGAGACTTAGCTACTCACAAGTGTCAGTTGTTTCCTCCTCCTTTTCTGACCCCAGACTGCAGGTATCCCAAGGCTGTGTGTCTGGCAGTGTGGAGAGTGAGTGGGAGCAGCTCTTTGCAATTTGCAAGAGGGCAGGGCCTTCAGGGGAGTAACACCTCACAGCTCACAGAGCAGCTTCATACAAATGACGGTGTCACACCACAGCCTTAGAGCTGCTCCAGGAGTGGGGAATGGGCACGCAAAAGAAGAAAGGGACTCTCAGGAGAATTAGGGACCTTTTCCAGGCTACACTGCTAGAAAATGGTACCTAGATCTCCAGGATCATCATTTTCATCTTCACATCAGAGAAGAAAAATATCTTCTCTGCCGCTGGACCAGCCAGGCACACACTCCTTCCCTGCTGTGGGTGGAGTCTCGCTGCCTTCTGCCCCTACCAAGGGGGAATAAGCAGTCTCTGATTCATTGTCCACCCTCCCAAACCCCTCAACTTGGACCTCAAACTTCACTCCACACTTTGGAGTTTAAGCATGGCTTCCTTGTCTGAAGGCTCAGTGGAGCTGTGGTGGCTTCCCAGCTGAGCTCTCAGGATCCTTCCTTCATTCTGCTTCAGGGTCACTCTTCAAAATTGGTTGTCCTATTACTTCCATCTCCTCCTTGACCTCCATCCTGGAGATTCAATACGGCAGCCACCACCTGTATGGAAAGACTCTCTGTACACACATTCTTTCCTTTCCTTATAGCTTACTGACTATTGAATACAAGCCAGGAGGTTCTCATTTAAATGGTCACCTACCAAGGACTGCATTGGTGAAGGCATTGTGTAGACAAATACAGAGGGCAATGACAAAGCTGTAGCCATATTTCATGGCTCCTGTCTTTCCTAATGATGCCTTGATGACTTAGAGCAATCGTGCCTCTCTGTCTGATTCCTGAGTCTGTGGCTCACTAATTAGTCTCTTGTTCCTTCGGGTAGGACTATACTTCCAAACGGTGCAGAACTCCAGAGTCCTTCTGGCCTTGAGGGGTCATCTGCCTTGTTACAGACTCCTTGTCTTGGAAGCTTTTTTGTGTCAATAAAACTCTTCACAGGAAGACTCCCTCTAGGACACCCCTGGCACCCTTGATCTGTTGAACCGTTTCCTGTGACCTCTCACTCACTATACTTCTGGACCTGCTCCTGGCTCTAAAATCTTAACCTGTAATTACTGCAAAATGACAATGTGGGGATAGGAGAGGAATAAGGCATGGCACCTACCATGGAGGGCCATGAGGGAACATCTACAGGGCAGCTCAAAACCTCTTTTGGTAAAAAGCCACAGGAGTATTCGCCACTTCTCCTGTGAGACAAGCATCTTGCACTTAAGAAGACCCAGGCTTTGGAGTAATTTGGGGGAAAAAATACCTCCAAGTATATATATTTTCTTTTAAGGGTGTCATAACAAAAATACAGTCACGCATAAAAGGAAGAAGACAAAAATGAAAACAAGCAGTGAAAGACAACATCCGCTCTCATTTCAGTTTCCTGGAAGCGGAATGTGGTTGGGCAGATGGTGCTCTTTTGTTTCACTAGAAGAAACGATAAGATGTAAATATGCACGGCCATATTCAGCAGTGCCGGATGGAGAAGGGGCGCCCAATGTACACGTGCATGCTTATTTCCAGGCTGCTCAGAGGGTTTCTTCTTTGAGATGAGTTGGCCATCCTTCTGAATTTCCAGACACTGACTTAGATGGACAGCCCCCAACAGCGGCTCAAGAATTCTGCAGTGTTCTTTCACTGGGCAACTGGGCAGTCTGTGAACTCCCTTACAGTTCTGGAAAAATGTCCTAGGTTTTATGCATTTCCTAGTGTGGCTTCTATATCTTTTAAGAGATTGGCAAAAGATTTAATACCCATTGCCTTCTTGTCTCCTTACTCCATGCCACCAGTATGCTTCAGACTCCAGGTGGCTGCACAGAATTGTTTAATACCATTGCCCACATTTTTGTTGCATTGGAGACTTTTCAGAGCTCTTTCACATTAAAAAAAAAAAATCTTGTTTGACTCAGTGACAGGAGCAACTACCAGTAGCCCCATTTCATAGCTGAGAAAATGAAACTCAGAGTTGCGACTTGGCTGGTTTGTGGATACGTGTGTCTTGGGCAGAAGTAGAACAAGCACTCCTCCTTGCTCTCATGTATCCTAGTCTGGGATTCTTCTACCCACCGCTTTTGTCCTCCTGTTGGAGGCCTAGACAGAACAAAATCACCATTGGTATTTGATATCATTGAGGACTGAGGGAGTTAGAGTCTAAGACCTGTATGGAATGAAAAGGGGAACTTAGGACGAGACATCACTGTGCTTCTAATTCTAGTTAATTATATGCATGCTTGACTGCCCCACAAGGTTATTTTGAAGCAAAAATAGTTTATCTATCTCTGTATATTCAGTGTCCAAACAGTACCTTCTGGTACATAGTAGATGCTCAAATATTTGAGTTACGCATGAGGGATTGAACGTGTGAATGTAGTACAAGGCGCACAAGGAATAAATGGCCTGGTTTCCCAGAGACTTACCATAGCTCCTTCATGCATCCCTGGATCCCTGGATGGGCCTTTGCTGAAGCTCTGTGATGATCATAGGTAATCACAGGTGGAGGGCAAAATCTGTTAGAAGATGTTTGGTCAATGAATTATAAAACTCATTCATAGGGAGGCTTCCATCTCCCATGGCCCTCTGTCAGCAATTCCCACACCATCCCATCCCAATACTACTACTCAACTAGCTGTCTAGGTTGTTAAGCCTAGTGAATTGTGCTCTTCACCAAATAAACTGTTCTTAAGACAGCCAAGCAACCCAGGCGCAAGAGAGAGAAGGATCTCTTTCCCCAGATAGAAATTAAAAGCCAACTACCAAATTCTAACAATGAAAGGATGAATGAGATGGGGCTGGGAAGGCATGTCCCAGAGAGTTCTGGATAGTAAGGCATGGGTAATGGGGGAATGCTACATGCAGTGTGATGAGTCTGGATTCCAAAGGAGACACAAGTCAGGTAAATGGCACATGAGACTTCCCAGGAGTGGCATGATAAACTCAGTCTGACTCCTGGATCCACCAGGAGCTCCCCAGTTGAGCTCCCATTTTCCCCTCAAAGATGGAAGGGTCAGTTTTATACATTTAAGATGTATTGGTAAAAAGATAATTTTATGATTTTTTTTGTATGTTATGAAATAAATTTCTAAAAATAGGACCCGAATGGAGAATCTTCTACATTTTGAAGTTAAAAGTGGTTTCTTCTACAATTGATCAGAGTAGGTCTTTCACCCCAGCACCAAATACTTATGAGGATGGCATCACCTATGTTAACTTGGGGCCAAGAAACCATGGGATGGGGACGTATTGTTTTAACTCTTTACAAGTGGAAAGTTGATTAGAAGGCATGGAGTGTTAGGCAAAAGTGGATTTTGTTGAAGAGACTTTGCATTAAAAAAGGGAAACTTACGGTCATAGGTCTCCCCTCCATCATCTCGGAGGTGTTGCATCTGAAGGTAGCAAGCCAATGGTTCTAAATAGTTATCTGATGCCATATGCATTGACATTACCACAACATACACTCACCAACATTCTTCTCTTTCTGAGAGACAACATTTTTCACTGACAAATTGATTTTGGGTGATAATTCTGAGGATAAATCTAAGGTACCTCACCCACAGTCCATAAGTTTATAAGGACAGAGCCTGGTGCCCTATCAGGATGAGCATTTGAAAGAGAATTTTCAGAGACCCTGCATCTGGAAAGTAGAAGACATCAAGGCTGGGGGGTGTAGACTGGAGCTTTTGAACTATTCCTACCAGGGAAATAATGGCATCTTATCTAAAACGTTTGCTGCTGAGCTTTTAACTAATTTCCAGAAATTTGCCAGAGCGACATCGAGAGGGCACCAAAAAGGAGGATGTCATGGAAATAAACCTCAACCACGGACACACGGAGAGAGGCTCCCAAAATCTTATAACCTTGACACTGTATTTGTCCCCGAGAACTACACGGTGAACTCGCACATCACATTTCCCTCAAAAACATGCAGAAAGGAAATTGAGGGATTGCCATTCCTTCTTGCTGATGACCTATATTCTCCAAACCACCTTAGTAAACAATGGCTTATTTTCCTGAAACGATTATTTAAACTGATCCTTAATGACCACCCCGTTTTTATTCTATGGACAATAACTTCCAAACAATTCTCTTCCCCAAGATTGCACATTTTTAAAAAAATATTGATAATTATAAAGCATAGCTTCTAAAGCTTTCGCTTGATCTCAGTCACTAGCCCAGAACATGTTTCCTCATCTGTACACTGGAGTATAAAGGTACATTTTGCCTAACTTAAAAGGTCTTTGTGGTTATCAAAGAAAATACTGAATCCTGTTTCAGCTACACAAATAACATGTAAAATACCCACTCTGTGCTAGGAACTGCATTAGGCTCTGGAAGGACAAAGGTGAACAATACTCCTTCCTACTCCTAACAAAGACTACAGGCTAGTAGTGGTGGACACAGACATTGAACACATAACCACATGCTTAGAGCATGAAATAGAAGGGTAAGTATGGGATGGGATGGTGTCACAATAGGAAGCAGAAAGGGCACCCACAACATTGGGAAGAGGAAGCTGGGAAACTTTCCAGGAGAAAATGGAAGACAGTGAAGTCAGTGCTGAAACATTCAAGCACAGGAACAGAGAGCTGTATTCTTAGTCTGTGCTACTATTAGCCTTAGAATCAGTATTGGCATTCTGTTAGCATAAAGATCAGTGTAATCTCAGTAGCCTGTTCTGGCAATGATCCGAGCATCTTCCAATATGGGCAAGGGAGCAAGCAGCATATTGTCTGATCTTCCCAACCCCACACTGCCGTAGATTTTGAGATTTAGAGAACTCAGGGTGGCCGGTTGGATGGCTGTGGTTGGAACCACCCACTCCTCATTGGCATTTTCCCGACTGCACTTCTGGAAGGGAGGAAGAAAAGAAAATGTTGCAGGCACCCACACTTCCAAAAGGAAGAAACATGTCAGTTGTACCCACTCATGTCATCTCTGCTTAGTGACAGGCAGAAGAACTCCCACTCCTGGTGGCCCAAACTCCACAAGGAAAGGCAGGTTGGAGCTGCCCACACTACTCTCAAGGGTGGCATGGGAGATTGGTCAGGAGGCTCCTCCCAGTGCCTCAAAGAACTGAAGAGAAAGAGAGGGTTTAAGTCAGTCATAATGAGGCAATCAGTCTCTTCTGTTGGGCTAGGAGATCCTTGAGATCAGGGATCACCAAGGAATTAGTCACCTCTATAGCATCAATATAAGACATGGGGTCTTGCCCAAATCAGAACTCTAATACAGAGACAAGAACAACAAAATGGTGTGGTGATTGTTGAATTGAATTTGGCACATGGTGAATAAAGAGATGGATCAGAAACAGATGCAGAAGGAATAAGTTATTTTAGAAGAATAAGTTTTTCAATAAAAATGGTCCGTACACATTATCAAAGTTCTAGTCAATGTCAAAAGTTTCTTAACAAGGCAACCAACCAAACAAAAGAAACACAGAATTCAAATACATGCAAGCTCATATCCCTTAGAGATATTCATTGTTAATGTTATGCGAGCAGGGACTGAGGACATGGGGGCAGGCTGCAGGCTCCTAAGGCCATCCTGGCAATGTAAATGTGGATAGTCAAGGCTGCCAAAAATCTTCTGAAGTTCCAAATAAGCTAAAAGTCTATGTCCTTTGGCCACTGGACATGTTGAGGATTAGGGTGTCTTCCTAATCAGAACTAAACCAAAAGCAAAAGGCAACACAAGATATTAAGAATTCATTGGAGAAGGATATGTTTGTAAGAATTATCAGGAATAACTAGGAAGCACTCTGTGCTAGAAAGGTTTCCTGTTGTATAAATTCCTTTGGACTGTGAAGCTAGCAGAAATGCCGGAAGACCCAACAGACAAGAGGAAAAGGGAAGTCCCTTTCCATAATTAAATCCAGCACTGAAGCTTCTTGCTGACCTGAAGAATCACAGAAAGTCTGAGCTTTTCTTCATGAAAGGCCATTTTTTAACTGAAGGAGTGCAACTCTTCAACTCCTTCAATGAAAGATCAAATTGCTAGGAAATCCTATATCTGTGAGACAGAATCCAATGACAGGGCCTTAGAAGTCTAGTATATCTACCACACCTGACTGACCTACACATGAGTGAATACAGACAACAAGGAATCCACTCACCTCAGGATGTTCCAGGCCTCCAGTGCCATGTTTGTTAGCATCCTGGGTATCTCCTGAGCTAATAACTAAAGGCTAAACATGTCTACAGAGCCATGGAAAATCCTGGAATATGCACAGTTGCTCAGAGAAAATTGACAGAGAGGAGAGGTGGTATTTAAAGTGACATAGAACTAAAAGAAGTAAATTATTTATTTTTTATTTGTAAATGTTATGAGTCTTTTAAAGAACAACCAAAGGGGATAACATATTATCTACAGATATAGGTAAGAATGAGAAGATAAATAGTTGCTTATAAGGAATCCTTTCAAGTTGGGTTTCTTATTATCATGGACTAGGGAAAATATTTGAAAAGCAATGTCTTAATATGAGGGCTATTATGTGAAAACCTCCTAGGTCAGGAGCTCATGAAAACAGGGAATTGCATTTACAGCCTACATATTCTAGAGCTGAACACTACTTTGTTGTATGGACTATTGAGTTCCACTCCTGCAATGTCATATTATACCAATGTATCAGATTATATAATAGGTCATAATAATTTCATTAATAAAGTGGAGCCCAACTTTCCATATTAAACAAAGTAGAACTAAAGGAATGGATTCACTGAAGAGGCATTTAAAAGTGCTGGGAAAGAAGTAAAAACAAGAGCATGTGACTTGAGGATAGGCAGGCTTCCATCCATCTTGTGTGTCATAAGTGAGCCTGCAAAAGTGACATTTGAGCTGGGTCTTAAAATCCAGGCATTCTTTTGCTGAAAATGCAGGAGAATGCCATTGAAAGTGAAGAAACAGAAGTCACAATAGAAGTTGGTGTGGGAAAACAGGGGTCGACCCAACGACATCACATGCTCTGGTTGACCTGTGGAGGCATGTCTTGCACAGGCACCTTCAATATGAAGCATTTGAACTTTGAAAGACAGCAGGGACCCTGGAGTATTTTCAGCAGAAAGTTGCCATGTTTGGAGATACTGTTTAGGAGTAGAAATCTAACAGTGGGGTGAAGAATGTTGGAAGGAGCCAATCTCGAGACAGCAGTCAGGAACTCTCACATCAAGAAATGGAAAGGTAAGGAGGAGCCTACATGGTCCTTGGACGTAAAAAGTCCAGGTGAATTGGACCTGGGACTGGGGATTTCTTGACACCCCCCTCCCCCAGGGAGAAACCTGTGCCTCTACATTTTAATCCCTTCCTGTTTTCCTTCTGTTAACATGACCCTCTTTTCTTGAATGGAAGGACTAAGCTGCTTTCTGGATCCCTGTGAACCACTTTGCTTCTCAAACCAGGTCTGCAGCTTCAAGTCGACAGTCATAGGAGTTTGGTCTGATGTTTTGGTTCAGAAGGCAAGCTCTGGAATTTGGGAGGGAGACTAGACCTCACCATGCTAGTTATTACCCTTATGGTATCTCTATATATCTCTATATCTGTATGATATCTCTAAGCCTCGGTTTCCCTGTTACAGCACGGGGGCAGTAGCAATGCCTGTCTTGTGAAGCAGTGCCTGGACACACTCAGTATGGCGGCTGGAGCCTGATAGACACCCAGTCAACGTTCTTTGTTATCACACGTCCCCAATTGCTTATCGACAGTTCTAAAGCCCAAACACTCTGCAAAACCTAAATTTTGTACTTTATTTGGCTGCAACGACTGACCTGTTCTGAACCCATTTGGCAGCGAAAGTTGACCTGAACTGACACGAGCCGATTTACAGTCTTTATCTATACCACTTCGTGCTCGTGCCCACCCATTTTCCGCAGAAATATTAATGTGCTTGATTGCAGGGTGCTGCCCCAGGCCACAGTGGGGACATTAAATGAGACCATTCTAAATCTGAAACATTCCCCATGCCAAGCATGTGTGGCCCCAGAGTTTCAAATATGGGCTGTGAATTCATATCACAAAGTGCGCTCCTTTCAAGGAGTGGCTGGTGGGCTCTGCGTTTGGATGAAGAAGAGGAAAGAAAGAAGAAGAAACTGTCAACGTTGACTTTTTTTTTTTTTTTTAAGTCTTCAGATGCTTACAAGGGAAATAGAAGTGCGCTCCTAATGTGCTTATGGGAGGTGCTGGGAGCTGTGAGTGTGAAGCCCACCTCCCACCTGAGGAGTTTCAGTTTCAAAAAACTGTTCTCTGGGCTCACTCCTTCTATCTCCTCGGCGCAAATGGAGAGAAGTCAAACATGGGAGAATGTCATGAGAATGAAGTCAGAGAATGACTCAGGGGTGGTGGTCCTCAGGGCAGGGAGTGGCCCAGGACAGTCCTTATTGCTCTGGAGTCTTACACCCAAATGAAGGGTCATGAGGCTAGGACCACTAAAAGCTGGTCTCTGGTCATCAGGCCCTCTTCTTTTTTGTCCTGGGTCAGGCACAGCACATATTAGGTAAATAAACATACATGGGGTTGGGGTGACCTGTTTCTTTCTGCTGTTTTCCCCTCTGTCTCTCCTCCCCCCTCTCTCTTCACTTCCTTGGGCAGTCAGGGCTGGGCTGCTGAGCCCCACAGAGCAGCCCAGTGCTCTTTCATCTCTTGGAAGCATCCGGCCTAAGTTTGACAGTGGGGTGTGTCTGGTGCATCAGTACTTCAGGAAAGTTTGCCTTTGCAGCCCATCCAGCCCACTTTGCTTCTGCCTCTTAAACAATTGGCCAAGATGTGGATCTCTGAGCTTCCACCCTGGGAGATGGGACTTCCACAGGACTACTGGGGCTAGCCTTCAACTTGTAGGATGGTGTGTCACAAAACAAAAACTCTTGAGTGAAACATGTCTTGCAGTGGAGACAAGTAATGCTTCCTGGGTGGGTGTGGACGCAGAGGGGATTCGGCAATGGCCCGGGCCCGTTTCCATCAGCCTGAGCATCAGCACAAGCCCGAGAACCAGTGGAGGGCGGTTGGAACTGGTGTG
This sequence comes from Mellivora capensis, assembly GCA_004024625.1. Classification (NCBI taxonomy): domain Eukaryota; kingdom Metazoa; phylum Chordata; class Mammalia; order Carnivora; family Mustelidae; genus Mellivora; species Mellivora capensis. Next base: position 157,726 of record PISX010001390.1, on the reverse strand, counting down.
GGTTCTATGGTTCCTGGAATCTTCTTTCATCTACCTACATACGCTGTGTTTGAGAACAAACATGATGCCGTTATTCTAGGAACGCATCAGGTCCTACTGCTGCTGTAAAGCCCAGTCCCTTTTCATGTTCATCATCCGGACTTGCCCATTTCCGCCTGCTCTTCTAACTCCCTGAACTACTGTCTGAGCCTCCGGCATCACAGGTTTGTGTGGCAGGAGCAGCCATAGTCCAGTCTTCTGCCAGACCTCTTAGCATCTCCTACTTTTCCTGGGATGTCACCATTTGGATGCCTTGAGTCTCCACATGCTCAGACAGAACCCCTCGTCTCTCCAGCACCTTCCTGCCCTCATCCGCCAGGATTGTGCGCTGTTCTAGGAGTATAGGTCCCACACCTTGGAGGCACAGCTAGTCCCTCTGTCTTTCTAGTTCTACGTTCTGGTTCTAAGTTAATTTTGGAGTCAGAAATCCCACCAGGATTCTATGACACTCATCTTGAAATGCATACAGGTAATAATATCTTTCTTTTCTTTCATTTTTTTAAATCACTTCCAGGGGCCACTAGTCCTCTTATCTTCACCCATGGACTCCCTAGTGAAGGTTCTTGGGCTGGTGACAACATACCCCTGGGTAGGTTGGTTGGTTTTAATGCAGATTCCCAGACCCCACCTCCAGGCCTACTGAAACAGCATGGATAGTCAGGGAAGTCACATGGGCTGCCTAAACCATGTGGCCAGCATGTGGTGACACTGGGATTCCAACCCAGGGCCTGGCTCCCAAGGCCCATTCTGATTCACTAAGCAATGTGAACTCTCTGGTTTGTCAAAAAGAAATGAACAGGACAGTTGAAGGATATAAGTATGTGTATGTGTGTGGGGGGGTGGGGGGGTCAGAGTGAGGAGACCTAAGATTTAGGGAAGAAGCATGTGGTGTCAGTATATTCCAGGGCTCTGTCCCAAAATGTCCAAGCCCGATGATGGTCAAGACTTTGCTAAGACACCTCAATAGGGGCTGCACTGTCTGGCACATGGAGCCTCTCAGCTCCCCTCTGCCCAGTGAAGGCTGTCTGAGAAAGACAAGTGATGACTGCCATGGTTTGTGAAGCCCAAACCCTTTAAACCCAAAGTCACAGAGACTCCTTAAGACATTAAGGATTCAAGGCAGGCAACCCCTAAGGGAACAGCCCAGGCCCAAGCAGAGAGGGGCCGAGAGCCAGAGTCCTCAGCCAGGTGGGACTCTTCAGGCAGGACTCTGTGAGAAGCTGATAAGCAGGCCAGCGGCCCCCAGGCTTACCGCCCGCCACAGACCAGGAGCCCCAAAGTGCTGCATCATCCCTTTCTCCCGCGGTGCAAGTGGTGTTGCTCAGCTCGGCTCCGCAGGAACCAGTGGTTAGTTCTGTGGTCGCCCAGCAGTTTTATGAAGGCCCTTGAGGTGCTTCAAGTACCAGGTGGCCCCAACGTGGTTTAACTGTCTAGGGGCCTGAGCTCTCTCCGTGGCCACCTCAGTAACGTAGACAGCCTTGAGGTGAGAAGTGTTCAGTTGGCGGTGACAATTACATAATGCACCAGGGAGCAAGGTTCACCTTTGCTGTAAAGGAAGACATTAGAAATGCATGAACTGTAAGGGAATAAACGAGACAGCACCTCTGTAGCACTTGGTAGTCTCGGAAATACTCAGGGGTCGTTCTCTCACTGGGAGTTCCAACAGCCCCCCCTTTGGTGCCTCACTGGTCCCATTTTGTAGATGTGGAAACTGAGGGTCATTGAGGTTGAGGGCCCATCCCATGGACCAGACAACTGACCAAGAGCATTTCCCAGAGCACGTTGGATTGTTCTTCGATGGCCCCACCAGGTCCATCCCCATACTGAGACAATGACATTTGCCAGCTTCCGGCTAACCCTCCTTCCCTGGAAGGGAAGCCAGTGCCTCCTTCCTCCCTGGAAAGTTTCTGGGAGAGCTGTGGCTTATAGCTCACAGCAGGTAGGAACAAGATAGCTATATTTTCTCTTGGTCTTGTTCCCAGATGATCTGTCAGAGAGCACTTCTTAGAACAAATGCAGAATGCAAAATAACCCATACTGCCTTTCTAAAACCCTCAGGAAGCTTTGGGGTGACATTTCAACCGCCTCATCTCTTGATCTTGGCCCTTGTTTTTCTTTAAGCATCCATCGTAGGCCGGGCACCATGGATACAACCAGGTGTGGACCAGGAGCCCTGGGAATGCAGAAGATTAAAGATGCAAATATGCATACACGTACATGCACACACTGTCCAGCCCTGTGCGGGGGGGGCGCCTCCTGGGGAAGACAAACTAACTGGTCATGAACGTTTATGCACACACATGATGTGGCGTAAAGCACTTCACTTTTTTCACATGTGACTTCATTTATCCTGGCTATGGTAATCCCTTTACCATTGTCTTTGTGAAACGGACCGTCCTGGTGTTTGTAGGTTTGTGTATACTTCCATTTTCCTCACCAGGCTGTGCACAAGCTTTTGACAGAAGCGGCCTGTCTTATTAATCATGATATTCTTGTTTATTGATTCACTCAACAATTGGTCATCAAGCATCTAGGATCCACCAAGCTTATGCCAGGCACAGAAGAAGAACAGGCTTCAGAGCACACTTTGTCCCAAAAAATAAGTACATGAACAAGTGAATGGTTTATTGCACTCTGGGCAGAGTAGGGGAAGATGCCAGGGGTAGAGATGAGGGTACAGCCCTTAGCATGGCTGAGAGAGGAGATAAAGAGCCTGAGTTTGGCGGAGCCAGTGAGCTGGGTGGTGGAAGTCCGTATGGGGTCCGGAGCAGAGTCCAGCACTCCATGAGGAGCAATGGAAACACCAAAGCCCCAGTCACCCCTCTTGCTACCAACATTTGCAACTGTGAACCAATGGCTATAAGAGTCCGTGCCCCATGGAGGTCATTTGAACATTACATAAACTCATGCATGGAAAACACAACCTGGCTCCTAGAAGGTCCGCATGAAAATCTAGCAATTATTAAAACTGTGAGTGGAGCCATGGCAAGGAGTCTGCTTGCTAGCCTAAGCAAGTGTTTGGAGATATGTGCATATACATAAACAGTTTGATAGTTAAACTAAAATGCAAAAAACCAGGATAGAATGATATGAGTAAATCTATCCTTTCAGGATTGCCACTCTTTCCCATCTTCTGGAAAAAGTTTTTGTAAATTATGCAAGAGGCCCCTAGCTTATTATGAGAAGCTTTCCATGGTGGGTGAGGGCTCTGTCTGCCAGTCTTCCTGAATCATGGGGGTGTCCCTTGTGCTCCCCATTTCTACCTGCAGCAAATCCTGTGGGGGCAGGTCTCCTCTCTTGCAGGGCTGATGGCCAGAGCCATACAGACCCAGGTCCCCTGAGCTGAAGGGTAATCCAGCCCGCCAATTATTGGAAATTAAAGCCAGGTAATTTGAACCCATCTGCTGGGTGCCTGACCACAAACCACCTCTTAGCTAACCCCGAGCTGGATCCTGTTACTCCCCCAGTGCCTGCCCAGCTTCATTACCACGGCCATGGGAAGGGAGGAAACCAAGAGGTTACCGGGTCTTCAGTTAGCGCTTCGTCATTAGCGTGGTTATTACCCAGGTCCGCCCTCCCAGGAGACTTCAATGTGCAGGAGCTGGGAGTGTGATTTGATAACAGGACCAGAGGTTCCCAGATCTCACCAGATGGAGTGGGGACTTCATCAGACAGGCTAGCAAGGGGTGGGTGGGATGCCTGGCAGGCGGGCGTGGATGGATTCCAGGAGGCCAGCCTACAGCTCCTTGCTGCAACTCAGTGTGGTTAGCTTAGACGCTTCACAGAGGGCTGTCAGGGGCCTTCATGGTGACCGGGCAACATGTGGACGTTGGTGTCAGGCAAGCTTGGGCTTGAAAAATAAATCTTCTCCTTACTGTATTTTTAGGAACTTTCTTAAGCCCAGAAGTCTCAAGTGTCCCGACATTACAATGAAGACAAGACCTCCATTCCAGGAAGGATGCATGATCAATGGGCAAGACCCTCTTTTTAGAACAGAGTAGAATCAGAAATCTGATCAATTTTAAGTGGATCTAGACACCATCATAAAAGCCAAAAGAGAGGGTTTCAGCCATCTAGGGTTTGTGGGGTCTCTGGGGCCACCAAGCCCATCTGTGGTCTTCCTATACTCCCATAACCTTTCTCTGAGGATGGCAACCATCCATGTCCCTGTTCCACAGATTGGAAATCAAGGCTCACAGACGTTGTGCCCTGTTCAAGGCAGCACGTGTGCTGGATAGGAAATGAACTGCTGAGAAACAGGTGCACTCAGACCATCTATGACAAGGGAATCAATGACATAGCAGGGTCTGGAATGGGGGTACATGGTCCTCAACCCTATAAATCCCCTCTGGGTAGCAGATTTGTTTCTTGAGGAAATCTTCAATACCAAGTAACTATGAAGTTTCCTCTCCCAAATGTGACAACACTTTAAATCACATTCTGCATTTTATTTTTTTTCTAGAAAACTGAGCATCTCATGAAGAAAAGATGACAAAAGTCTATTTGACTTCACCATGGCAGAACTACCAGAGTTTTTGAACTGAGATTACATTTGCTCATGGTAATCTGGCCGTGGGAGAGTAGCCAAGCAGCAACTCTGACTTCCAGCATCTTACCAACGTTCCAGTCTGTCTAACGGAGAGGGCTTTCCGATGTATCAAAAGGGATGTATATATTTATACTTACATCTTCTGAGCTTAACATATTTTTAAAGATTATTTATTTATTTAATAAGAGTGAGCTAGCACAAGCAGGGGGAGATGCAGGCAGAGGGAGAGGGATAAGCAGGTTTCCTGCTGAATAGGGAGCCCGAGGCAGGACTCCATCCCAGGACCCTGGGATCATGACCTGAGCTGAAGGTAGACGTTTAACCAACTGAGCCACCCAGGCATCCCTATGAGCTTAAAATATTGTCAGATTTAACATAGGTTCTTTCTAATGCCCCTTTCTTTCTTCCTTCTTTCCTCCTTTCCTCTTTCTTTCTTTCTTTCTTTCTTCCTTTCTTCCTTTCTTCCTTTCTTCTTTCCTTCAGTGATTTCAGGGGTCAGTGGGAGGAGGCACCACAGGTGCTGTTAGTGTCCAGTTTTAAATGAGCCAAGGCACTTGGCTCCACTGACGCCCACGCTGACACCGTGTCCCTGGCCTCTCCTTGGCTGGCATTTGTTCTGTCCCCCTCCTTGGTGGCTGTGCCTCAATGATGACAGAGTGTGTCCCATCAGATCTGTTAGGAGGTGAAACCTCAGAGTCTCTGAGCCCAGGAAAGTGAATACTTTGATACCAAATATCAACGAGGCTTTAAGCCATTCTTCTTACATGCCTCCCCAGTCTCATTTCATCTAATATTGACCTGCCTCTTGGACTTGGCTGACCAGTGGCCATTCTCTCCTTTCATCCCCTGACTGACAGGAAGCTCAGCACATAACCATCACCGGTCCATTAGATCCATTGTCCTGGTAAGTTTAGGAGCTTCATGAGTTAGCATCTGCCCATCTTTCTAACTTCAGCTCACCTCACCTCACCTCTGCAAGCATTTTGATCTCTAGCCATGCTGCTCTTGTCCTTTACAATGCGGGTGAATGCTGGGCTCCCAAGGGGGAGCTCTCAGCATGGCTGCTTAGCCCTGTTGTTGGTCTCAATTCAGCTGGTGCTCTTCAGGGACTCCTTCCCTGATCACCCAGCTGCAGTGAACCCCTCCGCACTGTCCCTGTCACCTCCAGTCACTCCCTACCCTGGGACCACATCTTATTCATTCCATTCACAACACTTACCACAGTGTGAAATGATCTGACTGAAGGGACATGCGTGTTTTACCTGTGTGTGGTTATGCACTCCTTACATACATGTTCACTTGCGTACCACTGGGTGCTCTTTGTGCGCATGTTTACATGTGTGCCATCACGTACTGTCTATATGCACATTTGTCTGTGTGAGCAAGCACTATTACTGCTTGCATTTAACCTGAGTATCATATGCTTTTATGTTCGTGCTTACCTGTGTGTGATTACCTACTGTTTGTGAAGACGTTTACCTGTGTGCTACTATGTACTATTTATGTACACAATTACCTGCACAGAAACATGCACTGTTCATGCATGTGTTTACCTGGGTACCATTCCGTGCCGTTCATGTACGTGCTACCTGTGTGATGATGTACTGTTTCGCTATGCATTTGCCTGTGTCCCATTACATAACTCTTCCTCCAGAATGGACGCCTGGGGAAGAAAAGGGGCGCCCACCTTGGTCATTGCTGCTTCCTCAGGACCTGGCAGAGCAGGTCTTGCAGGAACACTCACCAAATGAGTGGACGGCAGGTTTTGTCTACTGTATGGTGACCATTACCAAGACCAGACACCTGCCTCAAAGCAACGCCCACCACTGCTCGTGGCCATGACCTTGAGAGCAAGGTTCTCTCTGGTTCCTTTTGTCCTTGACAGTCCACCAGGTGTTTTACGCTTGGGATCTGTGACATTTGAAAGCAGAAATCTAGTGTCCCCAGTGTCTTCCTGCTACAGCTGAAGCATCTTCATTTTCCTCGTAGGAAAATCTTCTTTCAGATTCAGCTCAGCGATCATTTCCTCTAGGAGAAAAGTCAACTCACATTTAGCTTCTTATTCCAGTTTCTTGGCATCTTTTTAAGGACTGTATCACCAGACCTACCATCTTATTCTCCCTCTGGGATGTGCACACGTTGGATGGAGTTGTCTTCATGTTCATCCAGGCCATTAATAAAACTCTGAGTGGAGGATTAATTTATAAAGATCCCACCAGGGTGATTTTAAAAATCAGTCTTTGGGGGCACCTGGGTGGCTCAGTTGGTTGAGCAACTGCCTTTGGCTTAAGTCATGATCCTGGAGTCCTGGGATCCCACATTGATCTCCCTGCCCAGCAGGGAGCCTGCTTCTCCCCCTGACCTCTCTCCTCTCATGCTCTCTCTCTCTTATTCTCTCTCTCAAATAAGTAAATAAAATATTTTTAAAAAATCAGTCTTTGGGTCTTGAACTCTTCTGAGATCACTTGAAGAAAAAAATATCCCAAATATCAAAAAGAGGTAGTAGGGGCACCTGGGTGGCACCCAACTCTCGGTTGTGGCTCAGGTAGTGATCTCTGGGTCCTGGGATGGAGCGCCATGCTGGGTTCCATTCTCAGTGTGGAGTCTGCTGGAGATTCTCAATGTGTGCTCTCCCATGTGTGCTCTCACACTTTAAAATGAATACATAAATCTTTGAAAATTAAAAAATAAAAAGTGATCATAGAAGCAGGAGAGGCCCTTACAAGCATACAGTTTGGTCACATCATTTTTCCAATGAGAAAACTATGGTCCAGAGAGAATCTAGCTGTATTTGGAGGGCAGGTTGAGGGGCAGGTGACTGGTGAGTGGGGGAGTCACCGTGGAAGCCTGGAGTCATATTCAACAATGGGGGAAGTGATCCTGCCTTTCTGGGTCCCAAAGGACCAGGGTGGAGGTGGGAACAGCTCTCCCTTCTTGCTGCAGGCCTGGAGAAGCACACCCAGCCAGAGCACCCACAGCTGTCTGGAGGGAGGGTATTAGGAGCTGCGATGTAGAACCAAAGATCAGAGGTCAGAGGGTCTGGGCAGATGAGGCCCAGTACTGCAGGGTGAATGAGAGAGACAGAGGCTGGGCCAGCAGAGGCTGTATGGCTGAATCTCCACCTCCTAGGAGATGCTGGTGGGTCTTTTGCAGAGCCCTGGAGAGAGTGTAGAAAAGAGAGTCAGGAACTGGAATTTATTAAATCCCTAGTCTCATCTTTGAGGTGGGGAGTGGGAAATGGTGGGTGTGGGATGGCTGGTAAATGTAACAAAAGGGCAGTTCTGGGAGATGCTTGAAGGGGAAGAGGTTGAGTCCAGCAATGGAGCACAAGAGAGAGCCCATCAAGTCAGAGGAGTAGCAAAAACAAAGACACAGCAGTGAGTGGGATGGGGAGGCCCGAGGGAGGGCGTGGAATGTGGCTGGGATGCTACAATCTTTGTCCTTTACCACACCTACTACTCAGAGGTGGAAAGTTACTTCACAAATTCTACCCTTCCCTGTAGTGATCGCAGCTTGAAATTTCAGTTAAGAATTGAAAAAAGAATTTGGAAGAGGAAGACATTCATTCTTAAAGTCACTGAGGGAAAGGTTATTGGATTTTGTTTTTTCATCTTTAGAAAGCAACCTGTAAAAAAAGAGGATTGCTGGTCAGTCCCCACTCTGGCCCCACTCTTGATTATCCAAGCACGGCCTGTTCCTAGACGGAGCATGTTCTCAATGTCTGTGGCCCTGGCTCTGATTCCACAGAACCCCAGCTGGACCTCTCCAACAAGGCAGGACATCTGTGAGCAGTGGTGCATCTGGGGACCCATCACAACCCATCATGACCCATTGCAGCCGTTGAAGCAAGCCGATCCTCGGTTTCTATATCTGCAAAATGGGTATAATAGCATCCCTCCTGAGATTATATTCATTAAAGGGCTCCCTGAACTGGGAAGTGCTCCATGAGTATGAGGCTTCGTTCCCCACCTTCTCTCCTTGCCTGCCTCCTCATCCCTAGTTCTGGGATGAATAAGGAAGAATAAACATTGTTCTAAAGCAATGGTGCTAGATCTTGGGAGGAAGTAGTAGCTCATTTAATTCTCACCATTATCCTGAGAGGCAAATATTACTCTTTCTGGAGATGAGAAAACCCAAGTTTTAGAATAGTCTGAACCTTTCCCTGTTTCTGCCCTTGTGCTTGCAGAACAGAGAGCTGGAACCGCATCTGCCTATCCACGTCCACGCCATCTCCAGTCTGTTCCACATGGGAGGATGTTTGATTGAAAATCTTCCTTGTGTGTTCATGAACAGAGTCTGCATTCAGGAGAGGGAGCCCCCTTCTTCTATTAGAGTTGGGACCCATGTAGGCACCATCCAGGCAACGAGGCTTAGAGCTCGGCAGTGAGCTGTTGATGTCCGTGGGGCAGGGGAGAAAGCCCAGGGGCAGGAAGGCCCACTGAATCCTGCTGTATCACTTAGCTAGAACTTAGCAGAGCCAGGAATTGATTGAAACCATGCTCTGTCTCCTCTCCCAGCACTCCCTGCCTGACTGGGAACTTGGAGGCATTTGTGGGGAACGTAGTGACAGAAGCAGCCTGTCTGAGTGCAGCCAATGACGAGACACCATTTGCATCCAGGAAGGAAGAAATGGTGCTGCCCTTGGGATGGCTTTTCAGAAAAGGCAGGGATGGGAGTGACTCAGGAAGGACAAATCATCCTTAGAAGGGAGACAGACCTGCAGAGACATCAAGTTGTCTACTTGATAAGTGAAATATGGATACATCTAAAAATAACCTGTTTTAAGATTCAGCATATGAATTTGCGTGAACACAGGACTTGAGATAGATCCATGTTACATCAACACGCCTAGCCCCAAACCCCAGCAGAAGTCGACCAGTAAACTGGAACTAAAACTGGCGATTATCAGTAGTGACAATCAGTGGCACACCACTAGTGGCTAATAGAATTAACATTAACATTTTAGTGTTAATACTAATTGTTGGTCACCATAGTCTTAATAAAAAAAAAAAAAAAAAAAGGTCTTTGAGTAGATCTCCGGTGGTGGTAATCATTTGGATAGATTTCTTTTCTTCTGAGACTTACAACAAGCCACTTCTTCGATCATGGTAAAGACTCTGGTTCTAGTATCCAAGCTCTACTGTACCCTACTTATGTGTCTTTCTGTGAGAAAATAAACCCCTCAGAGACTCAGTTTCCTCATCTGTGAAGCGGGTATGATGATGCCTAGGGCACAGGACTCTTCAGAGGATAAAATGAGGCAGGAAAATATTTCGCACAGAGCCCCATATAGGAAGCACTACTGTGAATTTGTCATTGTCCCCATTATCATTGGGGTCACTTCCCCTCTATGTCATAAGGGGCTGGGGGCTCCAAGACTGTCTTGAGTAGGCACTTGCAATCAAGACTCCCACCTCTAATTCCCTGTGTCTTCCTCCTGGTGCTTACAGGTGCTGAGCGCTGGACCCACCCAGATCCCTCTGGTCAGCCTGCTGGGGCCTGTGTGACACTCACAGAGAGGACCATGGCCACAGGGCAGTCAAGTCCAACACCATACTTCACAGTAAGGGCAGCTGGTGATGTGCAGTGAGGGTTTCCCTTCAGACACGGTTCTATTTGCCCATCAAATGAACCTGGTAGACAAGGCTTCCAAAATTCTCCTTTAAGAAATGAAGACTAGACCCTGAGGTCCTGGGAAGGTTGTTTTTATTGACAATCACCAATTGGGAAGTGCAGGATCTGGGATGTCATCCCTGTCATAGGTCTTCCCATTCTATTCTCCCTTACCAACCCAGTGATATGTGGACAGAATGTGCAAGGCCTCACATGGGGTCACTGTATTGTCTAATTGCTTATAATTAGCAGGTCTGTCTCAACTCACTTTTTTCCCTGAAACCCCGCTCAGCCACTCGGCCTCCCCAGTTCAGTCTGCACACAAGTGTCTCCTCATCAAAATTGTCCGATTGTTCAGCTGCACTACTGGGAGCCTCATACTGGCCGTGCTCCCTCTCAAACCCATGGCCTCCCGATGTGTGCAGGCGTGCCCCATTGCCTGACACACTCATCAAGTGTGGGATGGGGCCTGCATGTCAAGCAGTGGGGGTGAGAAAAATCAGGAGCCTTGGCCTTCCTGGGGTATGAAAGGACACTGAGACTGACTTGGATGGGATGCATTATAAATCTGGCTATGCATTGGAGAGGGACTCTATGGGAAGCAAGGGAGGGAAGAAGAGAAGAAAAGAGAGAGGGAGGAGAGGGGGAGGGGGAAAGACACAGAGAGAGAAAGGAGGGAAATGGGGGAGGAAGAAGAAAGGAACTCAGAAGAAGGAAGGGAAGGGTAGGGGTAAGGAAGTGAGGGAGAAGGAGAAGGAAGGGCAGGGTGTGGGGGGAGAAGAGGAAAGGTCTCCAGTCCCCACTCTGGCTGTGGCCTCCAGTCCATTTAGAGGATGGAAGAAAAAAGCCTAAGATCAAAGAGAAACAAAGCAGTAGGTCACTTCCTCCATGGGTCACGCTGGGGTGTGTGGGTATGTGCGCACATGTGTGTCTCTGTAGAATGTGACTGTGGTGTGTGCATGAGAAATGATGTATTGGTCATCTCCAGACCACCTGCTCCCCTGGCCCTGCACATCCAGGCTCAGCGGTAGCCTGAGGATGAACTCAGTCACTCCACCTGCTGATGGCCAAAGCTCCTTATCCTTTCTACAGGACTGAAGGAACACGACTGTCTCCCAAAGTTCACCTAGTCTGCTTTGTCATCCAGTTGGTCCTGGTGCTTCACTTTCCTCTTCAGTTGAGGTCCAGGGACAGGGCATGAAGGCTATTTCAAAGAAGACCTTGTGAAGGCTGAAAATTCCTAGCTCAGATTTCCTTCGGTCGATACAAACGAAGCAGAACAGGGTGCAGCCCACTCCTTCTGATCTCTGTCCCATGCCTCAGAGCTTTGCTCAAATGCTCAAATGTTCAGTAAAACCCCGTTCCCCAATTTTAAAAGTCATGTGTGCTTTAATGGAAATTTAATCCACATGTTCCTGACTTATTTACAATTAAATTATCAAAATATTATTTTAAGGGTTGTTTGATATCTAGGAAGGCTTTTGAGCTCTTTTTAATATGATTTTAAATGCCTGGTTTCTTAAAAGCCAGAAACTTTGCTTGGTTGTAAGTAAATAAACCCACTGGAGATGAGTGACTTTCGTCTACAAATGTCAAGGCTTCTGACAGGGGTTTGGAAGCAGCCAAAGTTCTCACTGCCTTCCATAAGAACTGCAATCAGACCCACAGAATTTTCCTTTGTAATGTTCCCAGTAGCCCTAGTCAGGCATTCAAAGGGTACCATTCATCCTCAATGTGTCATCAAAATCAATTGTTGTTTTCCATGGGGAGGGACAGGGACTGACGTTCAGTGAGAGCCTTGGGCACTGTGTTTGGCACTTCAAACACAGGACCTCCTATCATCGCCTCTGACAGCCTAATGCCCTGAGCATCATGAGTCTGTTTCACTGATAGGGAAGCAGGAGCTCCAAGAGGTTATTTAACCTGCCGGTGCTGATCTGAGTCTATGGGACTGAGACTCGGGGCATTTCGACACTGAAGCGGCTCCCCTGCCCACGTCACTGTGCCACTTCTCTACGGCAGCCAAAGCATGGTGATGAGCATTAGGACATCCACAGTCCCGTGAGACTTGTGTTTGTTCGGGGGTTTGCTAGCGTGCAAATGTCTTACACAGTCATCATGGGGTTTCCAGGGGAGACGTGTGTCCGTAGAGCCCAGAGCAACAGAGTCCTGACAAAGCAGTGGCCCTTACGTTAAGGCTGATAACTGCTGTTATCAATTATTTCATTGATTATCATTATGACTGTCAGTTACTACACTGGATTCTCCCAACACCTTGTGATTATTAGCCACGCTTTGAAGATAGGGAAACCAATGGACTAAGAGCCAGCAAGCCAATGACTCCCCCTCGCACCCGCAGGGTCCCAAAGGAGCGCGTTTCTCAGCCCAGCGGGGTACACCCTCCCCCCTCCCCGGGAGCGCCTGGCCGCAGGTTCTGAATCTGCGCCGTCTCATTTGGTAGCTACGAGCCACGTGTGGTTATTTCATCTTTAATTAATTAAAATAAAGTTAAAAATTCCATTTCTCGGTCGCACTGGCCGCATTTCAACTGCTCAGCATCCACTTGGGGCTGGCGGTTCCTGCAGTGGACTGCGCAGCGAGGGAGCCTCTCCGCCCGCCCCGAAAGTGCTAGTGGACGGCCCCAGGCTCAAGCCCCCGCCCGGCCCCTCCCGGAGGCCACCAGGGCGGCCACTCCGTGTTGTGGCATCAGCTGTCTTCAGCCTAACTCCTTCAGTGAGTCGCTCCTCTGACTACCTCGGGGGTCCCGCGGCCTCCCCCACCCCCTCCTCACTGGCAGCCCAGCGGGAACCGGATCTGAGTAGCTGTGGGGAGGCCAGGAAGGGCGGCCTCGGGAGCAGCTGCGGTGCTCCCGGTGCTCCCGGTGCTCCCGGTGCTCCCGGTGCTCCCGGTGCTCCCGGTGGAGCCCGGCAGCCCCTTGCTCTGCCCTGCTGGGTTTCAGCTAATCTTCTGCAAAATGGAGGAGGGGCCCTGGGGGAGGAGGAAGAAGACTTCTGGAAGGTGAGGCCCGGCAGGGAGATGAAGCGGCTGCCACGGAGGCAGACATCTGTGCCCAGACAGATAGCGTTCCACAGATACGATCTCTGTGACTATCCCAGTGAGAGATAAACAACTTGCCGGAGCAGCTTGCAGGAGGAAGTGCCCCGCTGAGAAAGTGGCGCTCAGAGGCCAGACGCTCAGCCCCTGCGGTCAGAGACCCAGCCGAGGAAGGCGGGGGAGGGGAAGGAGGCAGCCGGCACAGCACAGGTGACAGGAGTCACAGAGCCCAATGCCACAGATGTCAATAGAGAGAAATGTGTGAACGTTGGCACATGAGGGGGCAGAGGATCTGTGAGAAAGAAAGAAAAAAAAACAAACATCAGAAGGAGAGAAGGTGGTGATGTGCATGTTGAACCCTGTCTCTTGTTATACATCAAAATGAGGTGTATCTTGAGGGTAAGGATTTATATCCCCAACCTGCTGTTTATCAGCTCTACAGTGCTGAGTAACTTCTCGAAGACTCGATTTTATCATCCATGAAATGGGATATCTGTATTAAATTGTAAGGGGGTGAAAAGATTCCTTCTTGAAGCAAAATCAAATAACTTCTTCATGAATTGGATTTAGATGGAGGATGGATGGATGGACGGATGGATGGTTGGGTGGTTGATGGATGGATGGCTAATGGAAGGAAGGAAAGAAGATGGATGGGTTAAAATTCTATCAAAGTATTCCTTCTTGACCAGTAATATCTGCATGTCTTTCTCTTCCAGGAGGCTGGGAGCTTTTCCAGGAAAAGGGCTGGGTCTGATTCAGTTTTATACCCTCAAGAGCACCACACAGATCCAGGCACATCTGCTCAGTCAAACTGGAAGGAAGGAAAATAAGGAGACAGACAGAAAAGAACCAAGGGGATGCAATGGGAACATATATTTTAAACCTCAGTTATTTATACGTGACATTTTCATTAAGATTATGTCCATGTGAAACAACTTCAGAAGATAAGGATATCTTGAGATTTGAGTTTAGGTTTAGGGTAGGGTTGCAAATTAAAATACAGGACATCCAGTTAAATTAGAATCTCAGAAAGCCCAGGATTTTTTTCTTAGTATAAGTGTGTTTCATACATTATTTGAGACCACATACACTTAAAAATATATTGCTCATCTGAAATTCAAATGCAACTAGATAACTTGTATTTTATATAGCAGCCCTAACTTAGGAAAGAGGGAAAAAATAGGTTTTGGGCTTGTTATTAATCCATGCATATTTGAGCACACTTTCCCAAAAAGCTACTCAGTGGGATTTGGGGCAAAGGCTTGGTTAATAATAAAGGCCCACCCATTTCCGGTCTGCTCATCTTAAAAGACACCCTCCCCAAGGACAGCCCAATCACTTAGTCAAATGCGTTTAAATCATCCTAAAGGCAGCCTGTGATTCCTCACCCTGGTTAGGAACTTCTGGAGGGACTTGGAACTTTTCTTAAAAATGGGAATGTTAGAGCTAATCCACATCTGCAGAGTGAATGAAGGTGTTTAGCATGCAGTAGGACAGACAAAGTGAAGCAAATGGGGAGAGGAAGCACTCCATGGCTGCCCGCGGCGTCTCAGCCATCCGGGTTCTCCCCTTCAGCAGCAGCCCTACCCAGATGCAAAGGGGCTCAACAGACTTCTCTGAAACAGCACAAAGTTCTTAAACCATCCGCTTTGATTTCACTCCTGCATGCCTTCACTCATCAGTCCTTTGTCACGCATCACACTTGCCAGCATTATTCTCTTCTGACATTTTTACCTAGACTCTACATTTCTCTACCAGATCCTCACCTGATACAAGCAGTGATTTCTGGGTTGATCTTCTTTTCCCCCTTCTGTTATTATCCACTAAATACCTCCTTGTTGGCACTGAGTCCCATTGTTCGTGATAATCCGGCCAATCTAAGAACCCCATTTATTTCTCCCTTTTATTCTAGGCTGTTCTCCCCAAGTCGTCATTCATCAAGAGGGGTTCATTAGAGAATTCCTCCAATATGAGGAATAATTAAAGGTACCTTTTCCTTTTGAAGAATTAGGAACAGTGAAAACATGCTTTTTTTTTTTTTTTTTAACAATATAATGTATTTGTGTGGATGTATTTGTCTCTTCACCAACTCCCTTATGTTATATTGCTTTTTCTGGGAATATTTGATCCCATAAAGCCTTTTATTCAAGACACCTCTCCTTCCCATTCTGAAATCATCTCTCTCGAGAGTAGCAGTGATGATACAATAGGGTTGGAGTTGCTATTATTAAAAATTACTACTTTTTTTGACTATGTTGCTTCTGTTACCCAGTGGGATTTTGATTCCAGACATTCTTCTTGCTTGACATCCGCTGGGGAAGTGATGAAACCATTCATTATTTAAAAGTTTGGAAGCCACAAGAACTACAGTATCTAACCAGATTGGATTGACTTTTTAGCTCTTTTGATTAATAATTCATAAACCTGAGGATATGTGAATTGGGTGAGCACTAACCCGCTAACAAAAGGAGAGTAGGAGATGAATGTTAACATGGCTTCTGTGTTATTTTACTTAACACTTCAGACCAACAAAACAAACCCATGTGTCATGGAACCTGTTTCATAGTTTCAATCCACAATCAATATTTCATGATTAATGGACCCATATGTTCACACTGGGCCCCTGCAGTACAAAATTTGCACGCGCATCTCCCATGTGATGATGTACAAAATGCCTCCTCCGAAAAGAAAGGATTTTGCTCTCTCTAATGAGAACTCATGTTCAACTTGCTTTCCAGATTATTTGGTTTTTAATTTTTCCTTTCCAGATTTGATAAAATGTAGGAGTCTTGATGGTACCAAATAAGCCTTTGGACCTGAAAGTGGCAATTTACTCTCCCAAACCAATGGAGTTTCTGCAAATGGTAGAACATAGAGGGTTATGTCGTTCACAAATGACATGTATTTTTTTTAAACCTGGCTAATATTATGCTCTGTAAAAATTATTTTGCTTGGCATCTGAGGACCTTTATCTGTGCTTCTGCCTCTGTCATTTACTAGGTGGGACCTGGGTCAAGCAACTGTTTTCTCTCTCTGAGCTTCATTTTCTTAATCTATTCCATGATGAATAAGACCAACCTTTTGGTAGTGCCGTGAATAACGGAACAAGATTACATAAAACCCCTACATTGTTTATAGCAGTGCTGTCCTCATTCATTACTTTAATATGTGTGAAATGTTGAATAGTATTAATATTATTAAATATTAAATATTATTAGCATTATTTAAAACATTTTATTAGTCAGTAAAACAATATTAAGCCACCCTGTTGGCATGATGTACAGCGTATTAAAAGCACTTTATAAACGATAATGTTTTAAAGCAACTGTAAGGAGTTATGGTTGGTCATCACTCAGCATTTAAAGTGATAGTGAAGACACCACTTTCATGCGGATGTGATATAAGTGTCTTCCTTCGGGTAAAGTTCATCATAAGAAGAAAATTAGCTTAGTAATTTACCAATGCAGCATAGTCTTTAAAAAAAAAAAAAAGGAGATGAAAGAAAATTCACTGTAACATTTTTCTCAGAGAACTCCCAACTTCTGATTGTTTCAGGTCGATTTCAGCTTATACCACAAAGATTTTACCTCCAAGTCCTTACTTACGAGAATCTGGTAAAAAGACCCAAAGATTTCACAGATTCGAACACATTTAAATTCCACATATTGCAAACAGAACAAGGACAATCTTTAAAACGTCCTTGTGCTGGAAGACTCGCACACCAATACACCCTTCAAAAGCCTCCTTCCTACGAACCCAGACACTCCTGTTTGCTGTGGAGGCCGGCCCCTTCAAGACATCACAAGGCAGAAGGTTGGGTCTGGCCTATTTAGCTCATCAGAAAGTAAAAACGGATTGCCTTTTTCTCAGAGGAAAAGTGACACAACACAGGAAAACAACTCAATCTGGAATTTATTGTAATTATTTATAAGTGCATAAACTGAAGTCTGACTTTTCCTCCTCTGTTAACCCTAAAAAGGAATAATTGCTTACATTCTGGTCCCTGGGGCTAGTGAGCTAGAAGGGGAAGAAGGATTTCCAAGTCAACCTCCCTTGGTTTTCTCGGATAGTGTTTTCCTGAAACTTCTGCTCTTAGAGCTTTGAGGTAAGGGTATCTCCACAACAGTCTTTAGCTTGGATTATCTGAGCATCTTTAAAACCACAGGTTTTGTGTTTTGGAGGGAAGATGAGATCTTCCCAGATGCATAACCTTGTTTTGCCTGTTGTTATACTCAATCTTTTCTCCTTTCCCTAAGATTAGAAGCACAGAGGCCGGGGCTGTCCTACACGCTGACCAATGAGAAAAAAAGGTGGATGGAAAACTGTGAATCCAATTCCTGAAGAAGAGAAGGGGCCGGGTTTTCCTCCGTGCTACACAATGCTGTTGATGGTATCCATTGCAGACAGCAGGGTAGTTGGCACCTTGTTCCCTCAATTGTCAGGTGCAGAGACAGAATCCTGGAGGGGGACAGCATGTGATTTGCCCAAAGTCACACTCTATCTGGAAGCTGGCGTCTGACCCTGGCTGTCCTCCTGGATCCCCAGGCTGCCTGTCTTCAGGACAGACAGGAAAGAAAAAAGGAAACAAGCATGTTTGGGGCACCTGCCAGGAACCTGGTGATGCACCAGGGACATTCCTGCATTGTCTGATTTGACATTTTCTACAGGGGCCGCTCTCTCAACTTGTGCTGGGCCAGGGTCCCGCCTCCTCTTCTGGACCCGTTTTGGGAATTACCCCCTATCCCTTATACCCCAGCGCTGCGAGCTGCCAGCAGGGGCAGAAGGCCATCTTGACTCTGAAGCAGGATTCTGCCACAGCAAATCCCAAGCAGCATTTAACAGAAATTACCAACATTTGTCTTGGTGTGAGTATTTTTTTTCCCCCCATCAGGGATTAGGAAGAGCAATCATCTCCCGCCTCTCATCAATTACTTTCTTCCATATCTTTTGCATTTTCCCGCAGAACCATTTTGCAGGTACAACAGAGCGATCTTTGGAGATAATCTGGTGATTATTACAAATTCAGCCTCTCACGCTACAGGCATTAAGAGTTGAAAATTGCCTGAAGTCCACCGTTGTATACCCAGTCTGTACCTCTGGACTCCTGTCCCGAGGTGAAAATGCAAACAGAGGAGATATTTAGAATTATTTTGACAGTTCATAAAATTAAGCAGGGATTAGGGATTCGCTTTTTTAAATAATGCCAGAGGGTGCACACTATGGTAATCATACCACCCTGCAACAGGTCCAGTCAAAGTTGAAGGGACTATCTAGGAAGAGAGAGAGAGAGAGAAAATGTCAGGTTATTAAATCTGCCGTGTATCAGCTGTTGGAAATCCATTTTTTAAACCTTAAATTAAACTGCCTGCCTAATGGAGACACTATTCCCAGCCCCCAATAACAACCGTCCTTCTCCTGTGTCTCTTCTGTTCAGACAATACATGCTGTAGCTTCCGTGTTTCTGCGTGTGACTAGATCTAGTCAGAGGGGATGATTGTATAAATATGCATGTAGTACAAATAGTTTAATTTTAATTGGGACAGAGTAGCTGATGTTGAAACCATTTGCGTAATTTTGAATATTGAATGTGATATCAAGCATGTGACTGGCTTTATTAGATAAAAAAAAAGGAAAGGAAAGGAAAGGAAAGGAAAGGAAAGGAAAGGAAAGGAAAGGAAGAAAGAAGGAAGGAAGGAAGGAAGGAAGGAAGGAAGGTTCTCGTTTTAATGGCAGTGTGGGGCAGGAGCCTGAGGACTGGATTGTATGCCAGTCTTTATCCCAAGCACTGTATCATTTTGACCAGTAGATTCCCTTCTCAGAGTGTCATTTTCTCTTCATGGGAAGATTCTAAACCAGATGAACTTTAAAGTACTGTTTTAAAAGGTAAGTGATCAGGCTGTGCTTCACGGGGCCAGAGCAGATGTGATTCTCAGTGTCAGTCAGAAAAGGCTGGGTAGGGCTGCCCAATAACAAACACTCCCCGATCTCAATGGCTTCATGTCATGACAGCTTATGTCTTGATCCAGCTGTATGGCCGCGAAGCCCAGTATGGGATTTCATCCAGGGATCTGGGCTTACAGAGACCCCATCTTGTAGCTGCTTTATCTGGACCTGGCATTTTTTCGTTTGCTACGGTACGGCAAGAGATTACTCTGGGAAACTGAACATAGAATCTTCCACATTTTTTTTTTTCCTCCAGAAGCGTCAAATGCCGGTTCTGCTCAAGTCCATGTGCAGGCATAGCTTGATGGTCCTCCCTAAGGTCAAGGGGGCTGTAGGTGAGTGGAGAAAGTGGACTGTTCGTCCCTTGCCATCATGTCTGCCTTTATAAAAGCATTAAAGTGGTCTCTCTCTTTGATGCAAGAAGAGGAACTTGACACGTTAAAACTTCAACGAGACACAAGCTAGACCTACACAGGAGAGAAACGTGGAAGCTGACAGTGGGCCAGGTCTGGCCCAGAGTCTTGAAAAGTGGTCTTGAATTCTCTTCTCAAACTGGGTTCACATTCCCCAACACCCACTGTCTCTGTCAGCACCCACCCCCAGTGTTTGGTCAGATATCAGAAGTCATGTCAACGTCCACTGAAAGAGCTGGAAGCATTAAAAAAAAAAGTCAATTTAATATGGGAAAGAAAGACATCAGCATTTGAGTGTGACCTCTAACTTTGCAAATAACGGGGACTTGCTGTTTTAAATATAATTCTTGGGGTTGTTTGTTTGTTTTTTTTTTTTAACTCAAGTTAGTTAACATATAGTGCATTATTAGTTTCAGCAGTAGAATTTAGTGATTCATCAGTTGTATTGATGTGTCCTCCTTAATGTCCATCATCCAATTTAAATGTACTTCTAAGTACACACATGCACACACATGCACACACACACCTTAAACTCATAAACAATTGAAGCTGAGAGTTGAGAGTGTTCTGGGTCAAAATATTACAAAAATTAAACTCTTTATTCCACACCTCTGACACCACCTCAGAAGGCGTGCCTTACCCTCCAAGAGCTGTGGAGAATGATGGCCTGAGGGCTCTCCCAAGGAGAGAACAGAGGCCCCTTTAAGAACATTCTGTACCCTGGGGAAGAGACTCCTCTATGCCCAGTGTAATTCCAGAATCTGTAAGGGCTAATGTAAAGCATGCTTCTCACTCTTCTCTTCTTCAGCAGGGGTGTGGTTGCCCTCCAGCTCTTCCTCTCCCTTTAATGTATTTTCATCTTTACAGGAGCAGGGTCACACCTAACTCGTTTCTTTATTAAGGAAGAGCTATTTTCAGACTTGATATATTGACTACTTTGAGCTCCCAGATTTTGAGTCTGACAGGGGGATTTTAGAAAAAAAGTTGAGTACATTGTGTGGGAGTGAAGGAGGAAGGTAAGTACTTAGGACCAATGTGGCAGACTGTATTGTTGTGAAAACATTCTCTGTCCCTTTTAACAAAACAGTTCTTGTGAAAGATATAATGAATGTCCTTCCCACCAGAGTTCTGCCGGCCGTGGTTGTGTGGCTTGCTTTGGCCAAGAAAGTTCGTATGGGAGTGATGTTGGTTCTGATGCTGGTTCTGAGCGGAAGTTTTCGGAATCCCTGTATGTCTCTCTTCTCTATCTCCTTTAAGAGTACATGACCCAAATGAGGAGAGCATGCTGCACAGCCACAGAAGCCCTAGGAATTCTGGGAAGAACATAAATATGAGCTACAGATACATCTTTGTTGCCGTGAACCACTGTGGTCGGGAATTATTTGTTACTCTTAGCATAACCTAAACTGACTGATACAAAATTACTTTTTATGGAGACCACCACAAATTTCCCTGTAGTCAAACCCTTCCTCTCCATCCAAAACACCATTACTTTGGTTCAGGTCCCCATTATATTTCTTCTTGAGTTTTGCAAAGGTATATTATCTTTGACTGTTTTTCCTGTGTTCTTGATTCCCTCTGCTCTATTTTCCACATGTATTCAGAGTCATCTTTGCAAAGATATGAAACTCATCTTCTCCCTTTCCTCCTTAAGGCCCCTCCGTGCCTCCCTCTTGGCTTCAGAATAGAACCCAAACTGCTCTCTGTTTTTCCAAAGCCCTTCCTTAGGCTTACGCAGCCCCTGTCCCTGGGTCCCCATCTCTCTCTCCCTTTCACTCAGTCTGTTCCAGCCCTCTCCCACAAGCCACAGTCCTGCTCACCCTTCAACTTCCACACATGCTTCTCTGTCTTCCCCATTGTCTTTATTAGGGTAATTCTTTCTCACCTACCAAGGGTTGGCACTTGCTTTGCCTCCTCTGTGTGTCCTTCTCTGTCAACCCTTCCCTCATGGGCAGTCTTTAACCCTTTCCTGTAGTTTGGTGGCACCCTGTGCTTACTGCTATCCTGCCCTGTTCTCTCTCTCTCTCTCTCTCTCTTTTCTTTTTTCTGTCTCTTCTAAGCCTATTGGAGAGCACAGAGCATAGGAGACCCTCCATAAGGCAGATGAATGAATGAATGAATGAAGTACAAATGAATAAATTAGTCATCATCTTTTCAGGTGTACGCAAAGATTTTAGCATGCAAGCCATGATGATGTCAGAGGGATACGAAAGGGATAACAACAATCCTAATCAAAGGGGTAAGAAGGAAATCCCAGGTCTCTCCTCCACTGTCCTGTCTTTTGACGTGCTCTTTTTTTTTTAATTTCTTTTCAGCATAACAGAATTCATAGTTTTTGCATCACACCCAGTGCTCCATGCAATGCGTGCCCTCCATAATACCCACCACCTGGCTCCCCCAACCTCCCACCCCCCGCCCCTTCAAAACCCTCAGGTTGTTAGCAACAATCTTAACTAAGGATGTAGGGAGTACCCTAAAAGAATCCATTCCCCTCCCCCTTCCCACCTCTTCCCCCTTCTCCCTGGCAACAGCCGACTGCTTTTTCTCTAGTGCCTGTCCTTCTAAGGAAGGAGGAGAAGGGTCAAGGAGTGACAGACAGGATAAAAGGGTTGGAAAAGGGCCCTCTGGGAATTCAGCACACTGGGGCCATGTGGTTTAAGGAGGACAATCCGGGCGGGTGACTTAATGTGTTTTTAATTATATATAAGGTCACGTGGGTGCTAATCAGCAAGCAGCTGTCCCCTCTCCTCACAAGGTCAGGGCCTTAGAGAAAGGCTTAGCATGTCTCACACGAGAGACAGACTGATCAAACTTTATTCCTCAAGATTCCACCAAGTATCTAAGTGAACTGAGATGTCCCCTCATCAGTGCCCCAGAGCAGAGGGGAGTCTGGAAGAGGACAGCCTCTACACACGACCCGAAAGACACAACCCACATGCACATTTGGTCATCACTGTTGATGACTGACTGGGACGCCTCTGCAGTCTGCACCTCCAACACGGGTCCCGCCATGTCTGCCCTCTGGGGACGTTGTGCCACTTCTCTGTGTCTCAGTCTCCATAATTGCAACACGAATGTGCCAGCAATAATGAGATGACACATTTAATGGGCACATAGCGTGTGCCACGATCCTCCCCAGTCTATCTTCCCTGCACTCTGTGAGGAAGTTCCTACCATTCTCTTCAATTCACAGATAGGGAAACCCAGAGAGATCATTACGAGAGCCAAGACTGGGAACTCGGGGTCTGATCCTACCCCAAGCCCTAAACCTCTGACAACCACCTGACTCTTTCTGTGAATCCTCCTTGGCTAAGCCGCTTCACACCCATCCACACCACACTTGTCATGCCCTGGGTCATTGCCACAGCTCCGATTTGACCACACCCGAGCTGTTTGAAGTACCATGTTGTGTGATTATTTCTCTTACTCTTCCCTAGAATGTGAGCTTCCCAAGGGCAGGGACCTGGATCTGTTTTACTCATGAATGTATTCCCAGCACCGAAGAAGAGCCTGAGACTAAGTAGACATTCCATGACTGTTGGGTGCATGGAGGACACTGATGGTGAATTACAAGTATGACCCAGTGTGAGGGACTCCATGTGATTTCCCAGAACCCCAAGAGAGCCCTGGAATGTTACCCATTCCCCAGCACCTGGTGCCAGAGCTCCCACCAGAGGTCACCTGCTGTCTTCTGCCTTGAGGGTTTTCACCCTTCAGCACTTCACTCCAGGAGGCTGGTGTGACAACACCTGAGAACAAACAGCCGACCAAATGATTGTTGTTGTTGTTGTTGTTGTTGTTGTTATTTGGGGGGGCAGCTGATTGGGGTGGGGGAGTTAGTCTGGTGTCTGGCCTCCAACCTGAGCTTCCCTGAGACCGCAGCTAAGCCTGAGGTCACTGACACTGCTCTAAAGTGTCAGAGGGAGAGACGTCTCCCACACCGAGAAGAGCAGACCCTCGGAGACCTTCCTGGCCCACGTGTGAAACCCAATACCACCAGTGACACAGGCGTCCTCTCCTTGTTTGAGAACAAACGACAGAATGTTCCACCGTGTTTGATGGGACCAGAGGGAGGAGGAGAGTGTAAATTTCAGTATGAATTGATAACACTTAGTCAGCCCGCTTCTAAAGCAAGGGGTTTGCAAAGTTTCCCTGAGGACAAGCCTAGGAAATGTGTCGACCTGGTTTCACACACAGGCAGATCTGGGGGGTGAGGGCGGGGTCCTCAACAGCCGCTGAAGAGGGCACAGCCCCGTGACTCTTGTCATTCCTAGGATGCTGACTGTGAGCACCAATTAGACATTTGTAACAGCAGCCTCCTGGAGTGGTTGTTGGGGTCAGTAGAAGGTCTAAGTTGACTTCTGGAGAAGTGATCTGGAGGGACATATGGTGTGTTTTACACTTTAGCGGTCACCAACCTCAATGCCTGTCTCACTCAGGTAATGTTAAAAACAAACAAACAAACAAACAAACAAAGGAGTGAACTGGAATGATATGCAGACACACATCCTGTCTAAATGGGACAGTGGCTTCTCTACTCCAGCCAGGCTTTGTTAGGAGAAGTAGGGAGAAGTCTAGATGTTGTCTTGTTTTCAGTTATTATTAATTTTTATGAGACAGCTCCCAATCTTTAAGGGCTGCCAACTAGCAAGATTTCAAGTCAGAGGAAGGAAAAGTCAGGAGACAACATGTGTTGTTATTGGGCACCTGCTAAGCTGTCCTGGCACTTCACACAGGTGAGTTCATGTCATCCCGGGAACCTTCTCAGAGCGATCATTTCCCTCTCCCCTCTCAGGAATGAAGAAGCTGTGGGTCCAGTGGGAGAACATTACTTGCTAAAGACTACCTGGTAAGGTAAGAGATTGAGACCATTAACACACAGATTGTCCCATCCACAGTCCTCCTCCTTCCAATTCACAAGGGAACAGTTTCTACTTGGGATGCCTGACAATGGACTGTTGGTCCTTGTTAAGTAGTGAGCTCCCTGTTACTCTGAGCAGTCAAGAAGGTCTAGATAACCTTTTTCTCAAAGATGTTAGAAAAGGCAAGTCTTCCTTTGATAGTGAAATGAGATTGAATTATATGGAGGATTCCTTTTCCTGCTCTGACTCAACATTTTCCAAAGCCCTATAGCCGTTGGCAGAGTAATCCTTGTTCCAGTTACTTTGAGGGAAATTTAATATGAGGAATCTACCTTGAATGCAGACTCCATCTATCCAAGGACATGATAAAAGTTTTGGTGCAAAGGTAGTGTATTAACTACTATTAATGATTTGTTTTTTTAAATGGAGACTTCCTTGCTCTTCTCAATCCTTTGAAGTATGAGTCTGATTGCACAGAGAGTTCAACTTACCATTTCCAGTCTTGTAAATTGATGTCAGTGGTACCAATTACACCTACAAGAGGATGACAGCCTCTTAGAAGGAAACCAACAATACATGTATACTGTATTTTATATTGAAATCACTATAATTATTATTTCTAGAAAATAATGTGTCTGAATAAGGTTGACTAGAAAATGAATCATAAAACAAGATAATAATATTAAAGAGGCCACATTAAATTATTTCAGGAACAAGATGAGCTTGCTACACAGACAGATAGAAATAGCTACGATAAGAAGTAAATACACAGAGCAATTTTCAGTATGCATGGCGTCCCCTCACCCCACATTTGTAGCTAGTTTAATCAATGCAACAAATCTGGGCTTTGCGTTGGCCTTATTCATAGAGAGCCAGGCAT
This sequence comes from Mellivora capensis, assembly GCA_004024625.1. Classification (NCBI taxonomy): domain Eukaryota; kingdom Metazoa; phylum Chordata; class Mammalia; order Carnivora; family Mustelidae; genus Mellivora; species Mellivora capensis. Next base: position 132,373 of record PISX010001390.1, on the reverse strand, counting down.
TGTGTTAAGGATTTTGATTCCAGGATCTTGGTTAGTCCTCAAAACAATTATGTGAGAGAGACATTAATACTACTTGTTATGATTCATATTATGCCATCTTGAAGGGACCATCCAGAACCTCAGAGACATCCAATGCCTTAAAGGCACTTGGCTGGTTGGTGGTTGAACTAGCCCCAGGAACAACGTCTTTTAACAGGCCCTACCTCTCCGTTTTTGATAATGTCATGCCGTACCAGAAAAGAAGAAATGTGCCTTAATCGAATTGCTAATAGTTATACCTGGGTTTTAAGCCTAAACCAGTATACAGAAGAACCAGGTTTAATGGGACACCGAGAGCATGAAGAAAGCTGACCTGACGATTGTCCTGAGCAGTGCCTCCTGCAATGTACGGAATCGAATGTCTCAGATCCTGAAACTTGCTCCAGCATCTCTTAAAACTACCAGTCGGTCATCTTAATTGACTCTAAGATGCTCAATTTTTGAGTTATTAGACATTCAAGAAATAATTGTTGCATAAAGTAAACCAAGGGAAGAAGATCACCCTTCCCCAGTGAACACTTGGGAAAATCTATGTGATGGAAGGATAAGCCCAGTCCTTGTCCTCCTGTGCACTGCTCACTTGTCAGCCAGATGAGGGGACACAGAAAGCAGGGCTGGGAGGGCCCCGAGTGCAGGCGCTTCTGTCCCTGTGCAGGTGGGCTGGGTCACAGTGCGGGTGCACAGATGGACTCCCCATTTGGAAGTGCCTAGATACCCCTCAATGGGGATTTTATTGAGGTCTCCTCATGTGGATATAATCAATTATTAACGCTATTTGCAGCCCCACTCACCTCTCTGGAGGATGGGGTTAGGGCTGAAAATTCCAAACTTCTCATCCTGGGGTGGTCCTTCCAGTGCCCAGTCCCCACCCAGGAGCCAACCAAGAGCCCCCTTCCCCCACCCACCCTCAGAGTCCTCTCATTAAAACCAAAGACATTCTTATTACCCAGAGAATGATAAGAGCTCTGTGTCAGGGGCCAGTGGCACAGACCAGTATATAAATCTTTCTAATATCTCCCATGTAGGGATTCCCAGTGTTGAGTGGTATTTGTCATCGGCCAAAGAGTAGTGGTTTATTTTGACCACCTGTGGGTACTCTGCCTTGGAGGTTCCATGTTTCAGGCAAATCCAGAGTTGCCATGGATGTTGGGAGGACAGGAACTCTGCTGGGGAAGAGTGCAGTGTCCACACAACATGAACTTTAGTGCAGGCCAACAACAGACCAAAACTCAACCCCACCACGAGCTGTGGCCAACTTGCGTCTCCTCAGTGTGCTATTTCCCTCATCCAGAAAATGAAGAAAGGGTGTTTTTATGTTTTTATTTTATTTTTTTAAGTAGGCCCCAATACAGGACTCAAACTCATGACCCTGAGATCAAGACCTGGGCTGAGATCAAGAGTCAAGCGCCTAACCAACTGAGCCACACATCGCCCCAACAGATGGCATCTTAAACTCTTCTTTTAAGTATCACTTAAGATTTTACATTTTTTAACTTACTTTTAAAGTTTTTCCCTGCTTCTTTTCATTAAAAAAGTACACATAATGTAAAATGAGGCATAAATACTAGGAAAAAAAAAAAAGATGATACATCTTGATTCACACAGTACCTGGCAAAATAAACATTTCTCCCTCCCTTGTCAGGTATGTTAGCAAAACATTTAACCACAATATTAAAAATATGTCTAGAAATAAAGATAAATGAAGTCTATCATCTCTCTCTCCCACTCACCACCCACTGGAAGACATAAGAGAAAAGAGAAAGGAAAATGCAACGATAGGATTCTTTTCTTTCTCCATGGTCCCCAATTACCTGGCCATTAGAAAGGAAGATGTGATACCTTAGCTTCAATCACTTGTGAATCTTTCCAAATGGCTGTCATTTGTTCTAGGCTCTGGAAACCATCCACATCCTCTAGCCCCAACCTGTACATTTTTAATTAGACCTCACAATTTTCATACTCTGCTGCTATGTCACTAAATATCTTTGGAGGTCCTGTGTTATGTGGGTCACAGATTGCTGCCCAGTCTTTTTTGTAATGAGTATTAAATGAGGCTAAAAGAAACCCATGTCCTCAGTGCTTATGTGTCTCTCTGCTTTATACTCATTTCTAGTGATAAGTAAGGGCTCTGAGAAGGGACTCTTAAAAGGAGAGTAAAGATTTTATGTTTGAGGGCTCCAATCTTTCCCAATTATGTTGGTAATATCAAGTAATTCCTGATAACATTTTTTGGATATCATGGCTTTCCCTACCCAAAGGTACACAAAGTTATCAGACGTGAAGAAAAATGTTATCTGGAAACATTAGTCTTCAAATCAGCTTGATCTAAACCCAAAAGATGAGTCATCATTTGAACTTTGGCTAAAATGTGGGAGATTGGGGTCTCAATCATATATAAACTTCTGCGGAAAAGTTGTGGGAGGGTTAGGGACAGAAAGGCCCTTGAGAACACAGAGGGGCAGGAAGAGTCTCTCTGTCCCTTCAGAACACTGCAGAGGATAAAAACAAGATGGCGGCCACCAGCCAAAGGGAAGTCTCACCCCTTCCTGAGGCCATAGAGCTGGTGGCGGCTAGGACACAGAGTCTCCCACTCCTACCAAGCTTAGGTCTGTCTGGAAGATCAGGTGTTAAAACAGGGAAATAGGAAAAGTGAGAAGAGAGATAATGTTTTTATAGGAAGAGGTGAAATGGCTTCTATGCTTCCTGGACAAGGACAGACAGGTAAGAGTGTAGGCCTCTAAGAAGACTAAATTGGTTTCTTTGGTCTCTGATGAGATTTGACCCTCCCTTTCCATGCTAGGATAGCTTAGGATCGCCAACAGTGTCAAGGGTTGAAGTTTTAGGGCATGTTTCATAATATGCTGTACCTTCTTTTGGTAACATTTATAGTTATAATTATTTCTTTAAGATCTGCTTGAAGGGAGATCATTCCCACTCAAATTCACTGAGCGCATAATTGATTGGATAGGTACTAGTTCTGCCATTTCACGAGAAGAAAAGAAAGAATAAGATATTAAAATACAGGAGAAGGAAATTTAGAGATCGTCACCACATACACTTTCATCGGGAAAATGTGCCAACTTGTGGCACACCCTTGCTCAAGCTTCATCTAAAATCTGCTGGTTGCCAGGCTTATCTGGTTCACACACAAAGTCCTCAAATTGAAAGGATATACGTCTATCTAAAAAGTTAGTAAGACTGATTTTATTTCTTATATAAATATATAAAAACAGATTGGCAGTTGCCAGGCTGAAAGGGGGTAGGGAGGCCAGATGAAATGGGTAAAGGCGATTGAGAGGTACAGATTTCCAGAAATAAAATAAACAAGTGATGAAAATTTAATACACAGCATAGAGACTGTAGTCTAAAATACTGCATATCTGAAAGTTGCCAAAAGGTAAATTTAAGTGTTCTCATCACAAGAAAAAAAAATGGCTTTGTGTGGTGATGAATGGCAACTTGTGTGATGATTTCACAATATAACAAACATCATATCATTACCTTGTACACCTAAAACTAATATAATGTTATATGTCAATTATACTTCAATAAAAATATGTATGTTTGATTTTATTCATTAATTTTATCTCTACTAAAGATATTACTAGGTAAAGAAATATAACTAATGTCGCATGACATAGAATAATATAAAATTAATAAAATTGATAAAAATCTATGAAAAAAGATAGCAGTGCTCAACCATATTTTACTTCATAAATATTATGAAAAGGACTCAAATCATTTTTTTAAGATATTAGAAAACACTAGGGTTTGGTAATATCCCATTATAACTTAATAGTCGTAATCATAAGGAAAATACAATTAACTGAGAAAAAATATAAATAGTAATTATAACATTCACATTGAGTAGTCCAGGGAATAACATTGTAATATTACGAAGAGTGACATTTTTGGAAACCACCTTTAGAGTTTACACAGGTAAATGGCCCCTCCATACCTCAAATTAAACCTTCATGGTCAGAGCATTTTGGTTCCAGTTACACCGCAAAAGAAATGGAGGTCTGATGAAGTTCAATGATTTTCCATGAGTGTCTCAGCTAAAAGGAGTAGGGATATATACACAACATGATGCCATAGACACAGGGAAGACTGGTGGTGGCCAGAGGCTGGAGGGGAGGGGTTGGCGAAACTGGAAAAGGGGATCAGAAGGTACAAACTTCCACTTATAAAATAAATGCCATGGGGCCCCGAAGTACAGCAGGTCACTATAGGTAATAAGAATGTGTTGCTTGATTGGAAGTGGCTAAGAGATTAAATCTTAAAAGTTCTCATCACAAGAGAAGAAAAAAAAGAAAGAAAGAAAACTTTGTAACGATGTATAGTGAGGGATGATAACTGAACTTATCGTGGTGATTATTTTGTAAAATATAGAAATACCGAATGCCTATGTTCTACTTTTGAAACTAATATCATGTTATATGTAATTGTATCTACGTTTTAGAAAAGTCTCTCTGAACCATATTTTGGCTTCAGGTCTAGAATTTGGTGGGGTTCAATGCTCTTATTTCTTTTTAAACAGCATAGCGGTTGATTAGTGCTTGGGAAGTTGGGAAAATTTGAGTCTGCTGGAGAGCTCTACTTAGGCCCCAGGATAAGGTCAGAAAGCCAGGGTTTTCCCAGAAATCCCATTGGCCAGGACTGTGTCCCATGACCACACCCCCTGCAAAGGAGGCTGGCCAAGTGTGCCTGGCAAAGCGAAATCCATCGATCCAAATGGCCCATTACTGATCAAGATTCACCCCCTGACTGGGTGCACTGCTGTGGCAAACAAGACCGCAGCCCGTTAATACAAAGAGGTCACTCCCAGTGACTTCCGCAAGAGCCTTCCGGGCCCACGGCTTCCCGTGTGGCACTCTCAGTACATAGGAATGGACTGCATTTAAGCCACAGAAAAAATGAAATCCAGGGGAATGCCACGTCCAAGGACACCTGCTGCCCGATGGGTAATGTAGAAGTATTTGCTGCAAACATTTTTGGAGGACTGTGGTGGCTGTTTCACGTAAGGTTTATCATTTCTGCAAATTCACTCACTGCATTTGGTCTAGTCAAGACCCATCCCTTCCTACGTGGCTCACTCCTACCTTCATGTAGACTTAGCTCACTCATCCAGCATGGAGCCTTCCTGGGCACCACCCACATCTCCCAGGGTCTGGCGTTCCTCCTCTGTTCTTCATGGTATTAGGTATTAAGTTTCTCTCCCCTCCCCCTACTTCCACCTATTCCTTTAAAAATACCAAAGATCCTTTTTTTTTTTTTTTTTTTTTTTTTTAAGGTCTTCCCTCCTTCTCTTCCTGCCCAGCTAGATGTTGCTCTGCTAGAAGAAAGGGACCCAGTCACCTCTGGTTCTGTCTCTTAGCAGGAAGCCCCCAGCACGGCACACGGTAAGGGCTCCTGTCTGCTGCATGCATGGGACAGAGCGATTTCCTACCATCCTCTTGGGAAGTTTGGATCAGACCCGCATACTGGGTCAGTCTGTCCCAATCAGACATGGATTCATCTCTGCTAAAGATGCCCCAGGCCAAAAGGAGATGAAAAAGCAACCCGGGTGTTCTGACACAAAGCAGGCCCACTGAGCCTGGGCAGGGAGGACTCTGAGCACCTCAGCCAGTCTTAACCCCACAGCCATCCCCATCACGATTGTCCCCATATCCCTGCATGTTGAACTCCATCTCTCTCCCCCTGCTCCCGCCACTGGGACCCCCTTCACAGATGCCATGTCATCTCCCTAGCCACAGTGGCGTGTTCCCCCCGTTCCAGATTTCCCCTGCTCCACTGGCCTGGGACTGAGTGGCAGCTTGGCTCCAGAAAGCAGGTGTTGTGGAAGTGAAGCGAGCCTCGCAGACAGCCTAGTCGGTAGCATCCGTCCCGGGGGAGCTGCAAGGCTCCAGGCTTCCGCAGGCCCAACTGTTCCTCTGAGGGGTGGGAGGGCCAGGCCGGCCCAGCCCTGACCAGATGTTTGGGAAAGTTGCCAAGCTGCAGCAAAGAAAATTGCTGTTAACTTACCTAAGGTGTAATAAGTATTCATGAAGCCCTTTTCTCGTGTTTTTGTTTACAAGAAAGGCTCAAATTGAAGGTGACATGGGGCAGCCGTGTGTACCCGGGGGGATAGACTCAGATGCAGGGATGGAGCACTGCCCCGGGAGCTGGCAGAGGTAGCTCCTGGGCCCCGCTCTGCCACTAACTTCCTTGATAGTCTGCAGTAGCCCCTTAGCATCTCTGACTGTTGTTTCCTCTCTTGTAAAACGCGAAAGGGAAACTAAAAAATCTCGAAAGTCTGCTTCAGATCTGTAAAATGATGAAAAATGTGAGACCTTGTGTTTGCAGCCTTCAAACAGGCCTGGCAGAGTAGTAGAGCTCAGATGACCTTCGAGCTCCTAATCTAAGCCCTCACTCGACCGAGGGGGCAGGCTGAGGCTTGCAGGGGCATCTGCGCCGGGTTAGCCCTCGGAGGTCATCATCCGGGGGCAGAGAACCCAGCTCAGACCCCCAGCTCCTGGCCCACAGACCCAGGTCCAGTCCACTCTGCACCTTCCGGATGGCATCTCCGCGCCCAGGACCACGGGTTTTTTAAACTGCATCTCCCAGCCAAGACCAGCTCGAAGAAGAGAGGGAGATAAGGTTCTGTGTGAACTACTCAAGAGCGAAACTTGAAACGAGGTGAGCTGAAACTTGAAACGAAAGGAGCTGACTGCGTTCTGGCCCAGAGGAAGCTGTGGGCTGGCTGGCCTGAGACCCGGGTCTGGGAGCCCCGGCCAGCCCCTTTGATGGGGCCCTGTGACAGCACCCCACTCAGCAGTTTCTGACAGTTTCTCCGCCCGACCAAGCAAAAGTCAGGCCAGATTTCATGCGAAGTGCAGAGCTCACATGAACCCCCAGCTCAAAGTGAAACACAGGGCAGTAAGAATTCACACAGCCTGAAACCAGCAGCGGGGAGGGGATCGAAGCCACTACATGCATTCCCTCCAGCTTCAAAACTGCCTCCTATCCCGAAGACTCACTTCCGCCTCTTTCGACTTTGCAGGTCACAGTGATAAAGGTAGGCTTGTGCATGGGGGGGTGGGGGGGTGGAGTTGAGCCCTGGGGTCCCAAAGACCAGAGCTACAATCCTGGACCTGTCATTTGGGGCTGTGCCTCCTCAGGGTAGTGACCTGGCTTCTGTAATCCACAGTGTGTGGGTAAGTGAAGGATGCAAGACGAGCTTTACAGGCTGCCCACCATAGTGGAAGAGCAGGCCCTGCAGATGTGCTTAGGTGCTAGCCCGCTATGCAATTGTTACTTAGTATCTCTTTTATCCCTTCCTAGAGCATGATCATGTCCACATCATTGGCTTCTTCATTATTGTCACAGCTTTGCTGAGATATAATTCATATGCCATAAAATTCACCTGCTTCTAGTTCTTTATTTTGTAGATGCGGAAGCTGATGTTCAAAGAAGTCGAGTTCACCTCAGCTCCCGTGGTGTAGACACTTTCCTGTGTGCTTTTTCCGCAAAGGGCCAGATGGCAAGTATCTTAGGCTTTTTGTCCAAGCTACTCAACTCTGCTCTCGAGGCAGCATAGACAATGGGCAAATAAATGGGTGTGGCTGTGTGTCAATAAAACTTTATTTATAAAAACCAGTGGTAGGTGGGATTTGCTGGTCTCTGGTGTGTGGGATCGCCATGCTTAAAACACTGCAGTTGTTGCCCAGGTTGTATACCCCCACACACAGCCCAGCCCCTGACCTCTCCCGGCCCCCTGGCCTCCTTGCTGTGTCTCAGTCCTTCTGTGCACCCAACCCTCCCCCTCTAGGTGAGGGTGAGCTCTTTTTTTTCCTGCAACGTTCTCCCTCTTCTCACATAGCTGGCCTCCTTTTTCCTTTTTGGTCTCAGATAAAATGCTGCTTCTTCAGAGAGCCCTTCCTGACTGATCTGCAGAAGAAGCTCGCCTCTCTGGCCTTGCTCATCCCCTTCAAAGCACCGGACTCTCCTGGCAATCCTTTGATTAATGTGTGCTTTTACTCCTTCAGGGTTGGAAAGGGGCCCGTGAAGACAGGGATGAGGTGAATCTTATTCCTTAGCCTCCGGTGATCGATACAGAGGGGAGCCCCATGCGCGTTTGTGAAGCAAACAAAAGCGAGACCCAGGCCCTCCTGGATCGCCTAGTCCATGCTCTGAGCCGTTTTCCAGTCATACGTCCGTCCATGGTGTCCCGTGATCGGCCCTGGCAGAGCACCTGGGGCAGGGCAGGTGCCAAGAGCACCACTTAAGTCCTTTCTCCCCTGCCAGCTGGTGGAAGGCTTTCTTGGCCAGTGAAGTCCCACATCTTCAAATGGTGTCAATAGCTTAGAGGATGTGGGCACTGTAATTTCATCCTTCCTCCTTCCCCTCCACATTTTCTAGAGAGATGATCAGAAATGTGGGATTGGCGCTCTGACGAAAGAAGGCACTTCCCGAAATCGCAGGCAGACTCAGACCTTGCTCCTTTCACACCTGGGGATCTGTGGTGGCAGTCCTCATCTCCAGCACAACTTCCGGGTCCATCACTCCTCTGCAAGAGAAGAGGGAAGGTACCATTCCTGGCATTTTATTCACAGCTCTCCAGTTGTCAGAACTACCATTTTGTCCTGGAAACATCTAGAAATTGTGCCTGTGCTCATTGTTTTCAATGCTTTCTTTCCTTTCTTCCCTCGCTGAAACCTGCTTGAGAAAAGAAAGGCAGGCTGCCAATTTCTCTAACCCTGAACAAAAAAAAAAAAAAAAAAAACTAAACTAAACAAAAAACAAACCCCAGACAAACGTGTTTAAAATGCAGTCATTCACTTCCCCTCCGTCTCTGAGAATCAGTCAGCAGAGATTTGACGCAAGCTCTGGTTCGGCAATTATGGGAGTCACTTTGCCCAACGTCAAGAAGCAAATGCAGATCCTTCTCCAAGGATGGAAGTAGGGCTCAGGTCAGAGTCCCCTCTCTGCACTGTGCCCACGCAGGTGGAGGAAGAGGAGTAAAAGTGAGTGAACGAGTAAATGGCCCTGTCTCGTCAGCGATGCTCTGGTTCCCAGTTTGGAAACGGGGGTGAAGGGTTGTAAGAGCTGGAATCCTATCTAGAATCACAGCTCCTCAGGTCTGGATCCTGCTGTCATCACTTACTCCCCAGCACAAGGGAGCTAAGTTTTTAAATGCCTTGGATCTTTTAGCTCTTCTTTAAGCTAAGTGGGAATCACAATACCGGTCCTGCCGGCTGACTTTGGTGAAGAGACACATCGTACATTTATGGAGTCTGTACATGCCAGCTTATATAAGGCCTTCGATAAAGGGAAGCAAGTGTTATTATTACAGCCTTTTCTCTAGCATGTGGCCTTGGCTGCGTAGAGTTTGCCTGCACATCGTGCATACAAAATACCCCATATGTTTGATGTGAGCTCCGGGGTCTGCGACCAACCGTGATTTAAAAAGCAGATGTTATTAATCTTCTAAATACTGCACACCAGCCATGATGTCATTTAGGACTGACAATGGATGGGCTGCCTCGTTCCCTTTTGGAGATAATTATTTTGAGGCACTAGGAGAGGCTATTTGTTTTTTAAGAGAGTTGGGGCCAATTTGCCTTATAAGAACCCAGTGGCAGCCTGTAATGAAAGCATGATTATAAGCACAGGCCCCAAAGCTCAGTGCTGAACAGACATTCAAGGTGGGAACGCTGCGAATCAGAACAGACTTCGTCATGGACCTGAGAGTGTCTGCCTGTAACCCAGGGGGTGAAGCGGGGAGAGATGGAGAAACCAGGTCCCGAGACAGACTCACAGTTGGAGGGCTTGCTTACCACTGCCAGAGATCACACCCTGCAGAGTTCAGACTTTGCAATAACGAGGGGGCTGTTTCCAGGGTCAGCTCATCTAGAAAGGAGTTCCTATTGTCAGCAACCAGGACAGGACGTGTCCTGCTCTCAAAGCATCATGGAAACTTATCTCCACTCAACAAATGTTAAGTATACACCTGTCACAGGCCATGTACTGGGGAGATAGCGATGACCACACGTTCCTCTGTCTTACACGCAAGCTGCTCAGAATCAAGTATCGACTTGTGCCAATGTTACTTGTGATGGGGGTCCGTGATGCAAGCTTCTCCCCACAACGCTGAGCAGAGAATAAAAAATACGTAAATCCGCAAAGACAAGGATAACCAGAGAGGCAAGGACGACGGATATTTCATGAAAGAATAGAGACAAGGGGCCAATAACCTCATGAAAAAATGTTCATCATTATTAGTTATCAGGGAAATACAAAGGAAAACTAGGAAAAAATACCACTACAAACTAATCAAATGAAATAAAAATGCCATCAAAAGGCGATGATGCCAAATGTCGGCCAGGCTGGGGTACAGCCAGCGCTCACGTGTACCATCATAATAGTGAAAAATGCCACAACCATATCAAAAAAAGTTTGGGTAGTGTCTGAAAAGCTGAGCACGCATCTACCTTCCCACCCAGAACCACCAGTCTTAATACCCAGTACAGATGAAAAAAAAAAAAAAAGTGCCAGTACAGATGAAACAAAACAAAAAGTTTACAAAAGTAATTTATAGAAATATTCATTGTATCTTTACTCATCATAGCCCCAAACTGGAAACAGTGCAGGGATCCAGGAAGAGAGCTAGGTTCAACAGCCGGTGTTGTGTCTGTACAGAGGAACACATTAGTGATCCACGTAGCAAGATGGAGGAGTCTCACAAACCCGGAGATAACAAATGCGAGGGCATTCTGTTATTTCCCTGGTACATTCTAGAACAGGCTAAATGCGTGTGCAGTGGGAAAAACCAGAACAAGGGTTGCCACGGGGGCAAAGGTAGGGAATGACCTGGAAGAGGCCTGAGGGAACAGCCTTGGCTGTGGGGAATGTTCTGTATCTTGATATTGCTTTTCGTTATACGGGAGTAGGCACAGATTAAAACTCATGGTACGAGTCTCTGTAGTTCCGGGGTTAGAGTGCTGGTCCAGGAAAGCTCATTAAATGGGACACTTGAAATTTGTATATTTCACTGAATGTAGAGTTTACTTCAAGAGGAAAAAATCAGAGCCATAAACAAACACAACACAAAAATAAGATTTTTTTTTTACAAAGCGAGGCTTTGTTATATTACTGAATGCCTGCAATTAAGAAAGAGAAGGGGAGTATGTTAACATGTCTATTATATTTTGCACAGCACCAAAATTTTTGAAAAAAAATTAAAAAATATTTCTCAGTATCGAAAGTGATGATTCCATAAACATAGAAGTCACTCACATTCTTCAGGAATGAAAAATCATCAAAAACTAAGCAAAAGGCCCCATCGGAGTGTCCTGGACAGTGGATGTAGAAAGCCTCCAGCAAGAACTGTTACTTTTGGGAAGATATAATGGGAAGATTCTTAAAGCTTCGAAAACGCAAGAACAAGCAGGTGGCAGTCACGTCCTGGTGGCGTCATGTGCCATGGACCTCTCAGCAGCCACCCTGGGAGCTAGAAGATGGTGACCCAGTATCTTCAGAATTTCAATACCTACCCAAGGGAAGGGTATTCTAACCTAGAATTCCACACCCAGCTGCCAAACCACAAACTGAGTGGCAAGGTTGGGTAAGAACATTTTGAGAAATGTCCCCTGTGCCCTTTTTCTAGGAATGACTGGAGAGAGCGGAATTCTGAACGAGGCCAATAAAACCAAGCATCAGAGAGGACTGACATGCAGAGGAAGAGGACCCCAACATAGGAGAGCAGCATGGGGAACTCACAGGAGCAGAGGGCAAGGAGGCTGTAAGGTAACCTCCATGTGGTTTACAGCAGAAAAAGTCCAGATGGACGCAGGCACACAGAGAGTTGCAGAAACCATGCTTCCCAGAATGAAATAGAACGGAGAGATGCCCTCCTTGTCTAATTACCTCGAGGGAGCATGCACAGGAGAGACTTTGGGGCTGAGCCAGTGCTAAGTACACAAAACCAAAGACACGGTTTTCAGTAGATGAGGCCACACGTTGCTCAGCGGGGCAGCAAGAGGAGAGAGACATGATCACCGTGCACCCAGTGACTGGGAGGACATCACTGACACAGTCATCATGACACAGTGTTAAATACTGATTCAAACCAGACCTGAGCAGCACTTCAGAAATGGACACACATGAGACGTGTGTGTTTGTGAGTGTGCACAGAATGAGTACAAAGGCACAGAGCTCCTTTTACACTGTGGGAGGTTCATGGGTAAAACCTGGGATGCATATAATGTATGTAGCTGTGTTAGTAGCTCATCATAAACACAGAGAGGGAAGTAACAGACAAAACAGCTACATATCTTACTGTTTGCTTTGGGTGTGGAGAAGACGGAGGTTTGCTTTCTCCATCAAAATGTTTCGAGTCCTATCTGAGTGGCAAATCATGTATATATGCACATATGTGGATGACGGAAAGGTGGCAGATGGAGGGGTGGATGGGTAGGTAGATGGAGGGGTGGATGGGTAGGTAGACAGAGGGGTGGATGGGTAGGTAGATGGAGGGGTGGATGGGTAGGTAGACAGAGCGGCAGGTGGGTCGGTGGATGCAGGGATGGATGGATGGGTGTGTGGATAGATAGAAGGGTACATGGGTGGGTGGGTGGGTGGAAGGTTTAATGGTTGAGTCAATGGATGGGGGTGGATGGGTTGATGGAGGAGTGGATGGGTGGGTGGGTGGATGGAGAAATGAATGGTGGATGAGTGGATGGACAAATGGATGGACAGACAGGCAGATAGGTAATAGATGACTGATGGACAGATATTTGATTTTGTTTAAAGCTCTAATTGAGGTAAAATGCAAAGTAGCAGGAAATCATCACCAGGTCATCAAACCCTAAGCCCTGAGCTTTAGAGAAGCCCTGAGAAGAGCCTTCAGCTGAGCCAGACCTGAAGAGTGACTGAAATGTGTTGGGTGGGACATGCCAGAGGGGCTGGTGGAGAGAATGTCAGGGTGAGGACAGAGAAGATGCTGGGAACAAAGGGATCCTATTCTTTGGCCAAAGTGCTATCGCCCCATGGAGAAACTATGCCAGAGGAAGGATGTCTCTGTAGAAATTCATTTAATGGAGACCATCCTCTCTGTGTGAGGTGGGGAACTCCGAAGGAGAATTCTCAGTACTGGTATTTAAGGCCCCGGGACAAAAAGACTGTAGTCCAAGGAGGGGCCCAGCAGAGCAACAGCAAACATCATAGAGCATGGACGGAAAAGGAATATCCAGACAGAACCAGAACAGAGACATCTTCCTGGGTGACACCTGACAGGAGGTTTCCCAGATGGTCATGAAAAGAGATCAGAGCTCAGTGCAAAACCACAGTGTGCCCTCACGTTACGCAACTCCGCCACATGACCATGCACGGCTGCGTTATAGAAGGGTCGGTCTGTGGATGCGCCGTCATTTCCAAATCAGCCCTTGGCGGCTAACAGGCCTGGAAGTGGGCCTCCGAGTGACTTGCTGGAACCCAGAGTAGGTGAGCATTGAAGTCTCAGTAACCAGCCCAGCGGCAGCTGAGAGGGACAACAAGCAACTTATGAAGGATGTTGGGTAGTAGAGGCTCAGAAGAATGAAACGCATGGTCAGTGTCACACAACGAGGTAGTGGGGGTGAAAATTTAACCCAGTTACCCTAATTCCAGATCAAGCAGTCCCCACCTGACCACCACCACCCCACTCCCGGGCAAGATTCAGGGACCTGATACCGAGTACCTTTCAATGGTAGCAGCCAGCATGCCAGAGAGGTTACACATGTTGTGTTTTATATGTGTAATCATGCTTCCAGGTGGTGGTAATTGTGCCCATTTTATAGATGTGAAAACCGAGATGAGATCCAGTGACCCAAAGGTGGTTTCCAAAGGCCTTAAGCCTCTGGCTCCTTGTCAAGCTCGACATCAGAGAGCAGAGAGAGGGTGAGGCATCTTGCACGCATCTACAGTAAGCAGGCCTTCCTCCATCAGTGGGGTCCAGCGTGGCCCAGGTGAACACTGACAACAGCCCGGTCCCCATATGGGAAGACCCCTGCAGCTTTGAAAATCCACCACCATGGTCCCCCTACCCAGAAACAGCAGTGGCTCCACGACACTATCAGCACACCCAACCAAAGTCCCTCTGTCTTCTTGAGGACAGCACATCCCTCCACTGTCTAGGTGCGATTTAGGGATGTTAATCCCAGGAGCGGCAACTTAACCCCCTTTAGCTAACCCCTTGCCTAACTGTGTCCCCGTATAGATCCACTCATTCTCAAAAGAGTGCGCCTGAAAATAAATGTCCTTTCCGATTGTCGGGGACTCTTTCTGTAGGGTGGCTAGCAATCGAATGCCCACCGCCACTCGCCACCACAGCCAGACCTGCCGAAGTTCAAGGGCGCCACTCGGCACCCTTGTGCTGCTGGTGTTTGGTTATTATAAGACGTGACTGGCACTAATAAATAATAGGCATGCACAATAAGGCCATCCAACAACTGTGTCATGCCTACGAGAGTCTACACTTGAGGAAGAAATGTTCACACAATTCCTGGCAGTTAGAGAATCAGTGAGACACACACACACACACACACACACACACCATGATGGAGAGACAGCGAGAGTTAAGATTTCTGGTGCATGGGGTGTGGGGCCCTCAGATCGACTAACAGGTGGGTCCACCTCCGTTACTGCATTTCAACCTCACAATTCCATTGGGCAAATCCCTTCTGTTTCGAGAGAGGAAACCGAAGGTCAAAGAAGTTAAGTCAAGTGCCCTTCATTCGCTGATCTACGATTTGAATCAGACCCTATGGATTATGTTCTTTCCATATTCCAAAAGTTCCAAACATTTTTCTCGCTCTTCCCTCAGTCCATGTTTGAACTGCAGTCTCTAAAATACATTTAAGTAGACTCCAAAGCGTAGAAGCACTTTCTACACACAAAGCACAATGTTAACTCCTCAATCCTCCCACGGAGCCAGGGCACCAGTGTCGGTATTACCCCTACTTCTCATTTAGGAAACTGAGGGCATGTGACTACTTAGCCACACAACTGGAGCTTGCACCCAGGCAGCCTGGCTCACGAGCACTCCACAGGGCTCTTCAGCAAACCGGAATCTTACATAGGACCTTCTACATCCTCCTCCACCCACCCCGCTCCTAGAAAGGAATCTTTTTAGGATTGCAAACTCTGCCATACCTTGCACATTCTATTTCCTGAGCTGAGGCACAGAGAGCATGATAAATGTAGCTGTATCTGCTTTCTATCGCTGCTGTAACAAATCACCTTGACCTTGGTGGCTTAAACAATAAAAACGTATTATCTTACCATCCTATAGGTTAGAAGCCCAACATTCCATCGGGCAAAAATCAAGAAGTAAGGCTGAATTTCTGGGGAGGGGTGCGGTTGTGAGTAGAATTTGTTTCCCTGCATTTACAGCTTCCAGAGGAATCTGCATTCCTGGCGCATGACCCCTGCCCTCATCTTCAAAGCAGCAGCAAAATACTGCTCTCCTTCTGTGTTTGCATTGTCTCTCTGTTAACATCAGGAAGGTTCCCCACTTTTCAGAATTCACATGATGAGGTCAGGTCCACCTGGCTAATCCAGGATTGTCTTTCTTCTCAAGGTCCATGTCCTTCGTCACACCTGCAGAATTCCTTTTGCCATGGAGGGTAACATAGTCACAGGCTTCAGGGCTTAGGAGGGGACATCCTGAGAGCCCACTCTGCTTCCATTCATTCATTTTAACTTTGGATTGAGGCAAGTCTCCCAGGATCTAGATGTGAGAATCAAGCCATCAATAATGAAAGCTTTAATGTTCATTAGCTCCACAAACATTTGACTACCTGGCCCGCAAGGCTTATTATTATCACTACTATTAATTTAACATGATTACCAGCATTAATATTATTCCTATATCCACTAGCACCTGCTCATCAATGCAAAAACTTCTCTCTTCCACCGTTTGATTGCCTACAATGAGGCCAAAGCTGGAAAAGGACTTTAAAAGCCCTACCTTTCTGTGCAAGTATGAATCCCTGTGATGGGCTTGCTGACTGACGGAGGGTCAGGAGAAAGTGCTCGGTGGCGGAAGAGGCCCATAACTACATGGGAAATGGAACAGAAAGCATCACTTTTGCTATTACTTAAACGGAACAGAAGAATCTGAACTTAATTTAAGCTTAAGAAAAGTTGATGATTTTATTGCTTCCCAGATTTATAAAGCTACTGGAGATTCCTGAAGGATGAATTACTGGGGATGACACCATGGCTCAAGCACAGCTGAACAGAGGAACATGCCCTGTCGGGGTAGGGAAGACTTCCTCCCTCCAGGGCAGGATTTGGAGCAGCCTTGAACTCTGTATGAATGTATGCTCCTGTAATCAGCCCTGAACACACAAGGGCAAGGGCTGGATGGAAATTTGTCTCCGGCAAGGAAGAACAGAGGGCATAGCAAACTATCTTAACTTCATGGTGAGATTGGGAGAAGCCCAGATGTGTCACTGACTATGACACTTTACGGGCTTCACTCTCCTTCCATGGGCCTCTAGTATTTCCATCTGTAAAGTGAGTTGAGTGGACAAGAGGGAAATCAAGGGGTCTTGTACCCTGAATCCACATGACTCTCTAGTTAACCAAGACCTACAGAGAAGCTGGATTGTTGTTCTTCATTCCACTGGCTGTTCTGGCTTATTCTGCTGAATCTATAAGTGATTTTATTGTCATAAAGTTAAGTGTTTCTCTCATTTTGATGTTATATGAATCTCCAGAGGATCTTGTGAAAATGCAGATTCTAGAGTAGGTCTGGGGCTCTGCATTTCTGGTAAGTTCCCAGGGAATGCTGATACTGGTGGCTTGTGAGCCACACTTTGAAGTGAGGTTTTCCTCCCCACTGGGTCCTACAGCTCTGTCCCTGCACCTGACACCCTACCTTCCTACCTCTTATCACTCATGTCTCTGGGTCAGCCAGGAGCATGCTGATGGACAGAGATTACTTAGAACAATGTCAGTTGTTAGTGATGGGAACACAGTGAGAATCAGCCTAAGCAAAGAGGGTTACACGTACTGGCTCACATCACATGAAAAGGCAGGAAAGTAGCTGGGAGGGCTGGAGTCAGGAGTCTCATGCAAAGCACTGGCCCTCCTGCCTTTCGTTCCTCTGCTTTCCTTTGCTGGTTGCACTGGCTTCTCCTGAAACAGCAGACAGGCCAGCAGGACTGCCCCAGGCTCACAGCCCCAAGGGTGGAATTCTGAGTGAGGTTCCTAACTGGCCTAAGTTAGACCACAGTCCTGGAGGAGTCATTTGGGATTTAGGTGTGCATGGATGGGGGACAGGAGCATTAGATCAACCCCTGTGATAAGCAGGCAAATCCCATTGTGTTCCTATGGCTGAGACTCAGGGGGGAGAGGGCTCCCCCAAAGAAGGGGTGTAGCAGAGATAGGGCCACAGGGAATTTCTGTGCATATACCAGACCCTGCTCCCTATTTAGTGTCTATTAGAAACTCTAAGAACCAGCATCCAGGAACTGTGTTCATGTGAGGTGACGTTGCTGATTCTGGGCAAAGTATCTTCTAGGCCCATCCATTTCTCTAGAATGAAGGTCTATTCCTCTGCTAAATGGGGAGAGGGGGCTCTGTGTTCCCAGCAGCAGGGCTGGCATGTATATCCAGGTCTGCAGTTTGGCTGGGGCAGTTCTGACTTGCCTCTTTTGTCCTGATGTGATTATTCCCAGCACCTGCCTTTCACCCTTCCCCCCAACCACCACCCAAGGTTTCCACTCTGGTCGGGTGGAAGTTCACTCTTTCACGGCTGGTAGGCATCGTGTTCTCAGGAAGTGACTCCTCAGATACACCTGGACGAAGCCTGGGTTTTGGAATCACTCCTGGTCCCTGTGGGACCCCTGGCCAAGCCACCCAACTCCTGACGTCTCAGTGCCTCCTTCAGCAACCCGAGCTGTGGGCAGGGTTAATTGGGAACTGAAGCTCCACAGTTAGCCTAAGATCAGGTACAGGGTGACACCTCTCTACTATTTTGGGGGGCTTTTTATTTGAATCCCTACCTCCGGTTCCCAAGCTCAAACCCAGACGAACCCGGGAAGGCTCGTTATGGAATATTACCCCAGCTTCCTCCCTGCCAGCTCTGTGGCTAAAAGACCTCAGTCCTTGGGGCTACATCAAGTTGATGTTTTTTTAACGCTCCCATTTAAAATCAGGAAAATTTGACCGTCTTCGCTGTTGCTATTATAAATCCTATTGGACTCACATCAAATGGGACAAATTTCAAATTTCACCCATGAGACCTTTATCGGGTTGCATCCCATTCAGAGACCCAGAGTGGAAAATGGATTTCAAAATTGTGTGTGCTGCATTTTGAGGCTGTATATTTTAAAACCTGAATGCATAACCAAACACCGGCACAGGAAAAATAAACCGTACTGACCCATATCAATGAACGATGTCAACTCCACTTCTACCCAGAGTGAGTAGAATTGTTTATCAAACAGATCACTTCCCATATTCTCATAAATTACAACAACAGAGAGAAGAGATTGGACTCCTCCCTGCTCTTTCTTCCTGTACCTTCTCTACAGGGCTGTCTTGCCCCAGAGCCTACAAAAATAAGATGAGAGGAATTTGTAAGTCTTTAGGAACTTACCCACTATACATCTGTGACTTAGAAATTGGTAAATTCGAGAAAAAGGCATTGTTTTATATTTACAGTTTTGAAATGGACACCATCAGTTTAGGTTTAAAATGGGTAAAAAAAGCACACTTCTGACTCCTACGGATACTCTTTTCACAGCTGAAATGGTTCATGCAGCCCTGGAAATCCCACAAAGTCCTGCACTGGGACAGGTTGGTTCATTGGCATGCCTTTAATATTTGGCAGGACTGTTGCATCTCATTTTTGTTAAAAGTTATCATGTTGTCAATTTTCTAATCTAATTCCTAATCTTGAGAATGTGCCTCTGATTTCTATTTCACTCAAGCCCCTAATAAGATACTGTTTTCCTGTTTTATCATTGATTTTCCATGGCTATCGCGATGTCGCTGCTTATTACTGTTTATGGTCACTAGTATACATCTCGACGTCCAGGGCATGTATTGTGTAACTCAGGGAAAGCATGCTGAAAATTTATAAGGGCTGGAGGGTAGTGCAGCTGACATCATGCATTATTTCTTCATAAAGCATTGATGGTGTATGATAATGCAATGAGTTCGCTCATTCAGGTGCTTCTCCTTGGACAGCTCTGGGCCAGCTGTGTTTGGGGTTCCAAAGGTGCAGTGACGACAGGACCCCACGCCTGACCTTGCAGAACTGAGAGTCTCGTGGGGGTAGTCAACATAGGAACAGACATCGCAGTACTGAGTGACGAAGGCTAACCCTTAGGATTGAGTACAACTTTGGGGAAGACGAGCAAGGCTTTCACATTCGTGATCTCACTGGATTTTTACAGTAGCTCTGGGAGATAAGAAAGGCACTGACCATTAACTCTGTTTACCAGGCAAGGAAGCTGTTAGGGATAGAGGTAGCACTTATTAATATCTGAGAATGCTCAAACCAGGGACTTGCTGATGATATACTCCTTGTCAATGGGTTACGGGTCTCTCTGGCAAATACAGTTGGAGAATGAGGGGCTGGCAGGGTCCCCTGCTGGGTGGGTGTCAGTGATCCCAGCAGAGCTCCAGATGGGGCTGGGCAGACCTGGTAGTTGAGGCTTAAGACCTGGGTTGGGCACCCTACAGTCCAGGGCTTTTGCATGGTGAACACCTTCACCCCAGCCAGGCCACATGGATAAAGAAAGACCAGGAGAGAGAGAACTGACTCAGCCCTTCACGGAGCTCCCACTGTGGGCCAGGACAAAAAGGAAGAGGGAAAGAGAGGAAGGAAGGAAGGGAGGGAGAAAGGAAGGAAGGGAAGAAGGAAAAGGAAGGAAAAAGAAGGGAGGGAGGGAGGGAGGGGAAAAGAAAAGAAAGAAAGAAAAAGAAAGGAAAAGAAAGGAAAAGAAAAAAGATAACATACATACACTCATATGATTTTATTTAATCCTTACAGAAATTATGCTTAATTATTTTTGTTTTACAGATTATTATTCTGAGTTTCAGGGAAAATAAGTAATTTCTGGGGTATAGATTGATGGATTTTATTGTGATAAAGCAAAACATTAAAAAGTCTGGCAATGGCTTGTTCTCTCTAGAGATACAGATACTAGATAGTTTGTATTTGTAACTCATTTTTATAAAAACCCATATACATATAGCTCTACATACAGATATTAATACAGATGTGGGGATAAAGAAAGGGATAAAGAGGGTAACATTTTTTTTTACTTTTTTAAAGATTTTATTTATTTATTTGAGGTGAGCACAAGCCAGGGGAGGAGACAGAGGGAGAAGCAGAGTCCCCGCTCCACAGGGAGCCCCCCATGGGGCTCAATCCCAGGACTCTGGGATTATGTCCTGAGCTGAAGGCTCAGACTTTTAACCCACTGATCCACCCAGGCACCCCCATTTTTCACTTTTGTTGCGGTAAATGGCACATGTACTGAGAAACGCACCTAAGGGTGAAGCTGGCTGCATGTTCACAAACCAAATGCACTCCTGTAGCTCTTACCCAGCTCAGGAACCTGGCATCACCAACCCCTGCCCAGAGCCCTCTCCAGGCTCCTTACTCCCTGCCCACCCACCCACAAGGATTAGCCACCATCTGACTTCTCCCAGTCTACGTTATCTATGCCTGTCCTTGTCCTTCGCACAGCATGTTCTCTGCTGTGTCTGGCTTCTCTCACTCAAGATCCCGTTGGTGCGCGCCAACCCCATTATGCGTTTTTGCTGGAGGACTCCAATGAGCTAACCCAGAAGTGAGCTTTTTCCTGAAGGGGCCGGCGTCCTTGGCTTCTTGGTCTGTTCATGTCCCGACATGTCGTGAGACTGAAACTGCACGTAAACATCAGAAGGTACAGGGACAAGTTAATGGAAGGGTTTGTACGCACACGGATCAATAACTGGCTGTGTGATTTCAGACAAATCCCTTATCCTCTCTGTGGCTGGAATCTAACTTTCTGTCCACGACTCCTTTGATTCCGTAATTCTGGATTTGATGTCTTCCAGGAAGGATCAGGGCACCTCTCCAGGGCCATCAGTGTTATCTGATGCAGTCATCGCTCTGGACTTGGGAGCTTGGCTCAAACGTGTTAGTAACTTTTTGACGGTGCTGTTTGACACCCTCCTGTCACATTAAAAGAACCCATTCTGGAGAGTTCCGTCTCCTGGACTATGTGACAACACTGTCACTGGTAGTTCTGCTGCTGGCACCTTTCCTTCCAGGCCCTTCTTCAGAGAATGGGCAATGATCTTTGTAAAACCAAACAGACCCAAGGCCTTGCCCCGCAGAATGTTCTCCAGCAGCTCCTGCTGTTCAGTGGCTAGACCCATCAGCATTTAGCAGCACGCTCAAAACCCTGTGAAATGTGTCCTAACCTCCATGACGGCCTCTCATCTTGTCGTTCTCCAAGCCAGCCCACCCCTCAGGTTCCCAACCACAGTTTCTGCCTCGTCCTAGTGACTGTTCCCCGAATAATCAAGAGGAAACCACCTCTCACTGTAGTAGGGTCAGCGAACAGGAACCCCCAGGGTCAAATTCAGCTTACTGTCTGGGTGGGCAGCCCAGGAGGCAGGAATGGTTTATGGTCGAAAAAAGGGTTTTGGTTTGTTTGTTTGTTTGTTTTCTTTTTAAAGAATAAGATTTGGTGAAAATTATGTGAAATTCAAATTTCAGTGTCTGTATATTTATTAAGTTGTCCTGGGACACAGCCATGACCATTCATTTATGTATTTTCCCCACATGCTTTCCTGATATCCCGACAGAGTTGCCTGGTTTTAGCAGACTGGGTAGTTACCAAAGCAGAAAATACTTATCAGTTGGCTCTGATCTACATTCACAGCACTTTGTGCACAATTCTACTTTCCAAGTTGATATATAATATATGTACCAGGGTTTATATAAATTGATGAAGGTGTTTATGTGAGTGTCTGTATACAAGGTATTTATTTTTATCCTGGATAGCATGCCTACTCAACTCTGTATCCTAGCCTCTAATTCAGAGCTTGACACACAGTAGTACGTCAATAATGTTTGTCACATTGCTTTCTCAGGTTTGGTCCACAGCTGAAGTCTGTGCTTTTCGGGTTTGAGGGCATCATGGTTAACGCACCTGCCCAGATGTTGTTTGTAGATCTCAGTTTTATAGATGCAGAATGTATGCTGGACAATGGGAGGGCATGGACCCAGTTCAGCCGGGCAAGTATTTAAGTTATTGACTATAACCAGCACTGCATTAGGAAAAATAAGTTCATGACCATAAGAGACCGAAAAGGCCTGAGCTCTCCCTTCAAGAAGTTTACTTTTCCGAGGGCAAAGAGAGGTGCTAATAGGCTTTAACGCTCATTCAGGTGAGTTTGTGTTTGTTGAGGGAAAGACTAAAAGAGAGTGCATTCTTTTCAGTAGGCGGGTGTGGACATGGCACAGAATTTCAGGAGCAGAAGAGTATTTTGAGGCCAAAAGATACATTTCCCTGGCCTGGCCATTCTCAAGCAAACTCTTTAACTTCACTGACCTTGATTTTCACATGTGAAAAGTGGGCTTGAGGGTGAAATAGATCAAGCATGGCCAGTGTGGAAAGTTTAACCTTTTCACTCCTAATCTAATAGATTTTTTTTTTTTTTACTATTTTATTTAACCTTTTGACAGTCGTCTTTGTAACCAATGGCATCAAGCATTTGGCTTGCTTTAATAAGTATGCATATATCTACTCTAAAGGCATTATTCAGAGGCTCTTCATCATAAACCCAAGATCTTAAAAAGTACTAGAACACATAAACAAAAGACTCTCCATATCTACAAGAAGATAAGGCTATATTCCGAAGTTCATTTTTTTTAATTACCAAATCACTTCAAACAGTTTCCAAACGTAATAGGAACAATATGGTGTGACTCTTGATGTTGGCTTCTACAATTAGTGTGTTATTAATTAAACTCTTGAGTAATATAATAACTTGACGGTTAAAGCTCCTCTTTGCATTTAAAGTGCATGCAAACTGTGGCTCCAATTATAAATAAACTCTACTGCTATGGGCTTAAAACAGCAAATTTAATTATTCAGAGCAAATTGTTCAATCGATGCTCTGCTCTGGAGCCATGCTTCCTGAATATTCTAGTGGGTCAATATGGAGACGTGTCTAAAGTAAACTTCCATACAAAGGCCTCCTTGTGCCTCTCTCTGCCCTCATCCTCCCTACCCTGTCTCTGCTTCTGCTGCAGATTGGAAATCTAAATGGGGTCTCCCAGCCTTCTGACTCATCACCCACCCACCCCAACCCACCACCTCGTACTCCATGGCTGCCTGAATAAACTTCCCAGGATCTGAGCAGGCCCTTCCATCACAGAAACATCGTCAGGAATTTCTGGTAAGTTTTGGACTGAGCATCAAACCCCCAGAGCTTCATTTTCTGGTCCCTGCAAAGATACAGTCCACCTCCCCCCACATCCAATTCCTTAGCTTCTTGTCCCACACTCACGTTTTGCTCTATGACACTGCGCCCGCCAACACACCTTCAGTGAGCAAAACTGTCTCGTGCCTCCAAGCCTTTGCACATGAGCTCTGTTTTTCCCAGAAGTCATTACCTCTGTGGTGAATTACAGTTTGGTCCATGATGCTCAACCTTGCTCATGTTCACCAGGCAGTGCTGGGGCAGGGATGTTTCCTAAAGGTCAGTCTGTATCAGAATGCTGAATGGTCCTTGGCAGGAAGTCAGGAGGACTTCCAGGACCATCACAGAAAAGGACACAAGAAACCCAGGTGAGGTCAGTGGCTGACATCACTTAGTGAGCCCAGGAACTGAATCAGTTCCCCAAGGTAATTGTCTTTTATGACTTATATCTGCTTCCCCACAGAGACAGACTTTAGTACAGAACAAATCCTGTGATAAACATCTGAGATCCCAGTTGTCTATCGAAAGAACTTAGAAGGCAGTCTCTCTATACTTGCAGTAATGGCACTAACTAACTTCAATACACATGAGGAAAAAAAAAAAAGTAAGGCGTCAGGGTACAGGACTTCCCTCAAGAAGACTATCAAAGAAAATTAAGAACACACAGAGATAACTTGACAACAGGCAAAGCGGTTAAGTTGCCCTAAAATTGGTGCTGGAGATCTAACAAAGAAAATGGCCAGCCCTGGTTGGGGAAAATGTCAAAGGCTTCGTGGAGGAAGCAGCATGTCCTTGTGCTAAGGACATGGAGACCAGTTAGGCTGGTCAGGATCTACAAATACCATGCTCCAATCCCCATGCACTGGGTAGGACTCACAGGTAGCCCTTTCCGTGACTCTCTACCTTTTATTCATATCACAGACTTTGGGGTTTTTTTTGGTTTATTTGAAGGGATATCTTAATACAAAGCAGTGATTTCCAAATTTCCATGCCCAGGCTAGATGACTTCCATGACTTTTGTTATATCTAATCTATCAATTATACTATTGTTTCATAACTGTTCCCTCTGATAGAATGATTTTTTTTTAGAATTTGGATGATTATTTTGCACACACACTATGTTACATATTTTAAGGGGGTAGCAGAATCCCATGTCATCAGTTAGAGACGAAGGCAAAATAAAGACAAGGAGAAAAAAACTTCTCTATGAAATTCTAGTGAGATGCTGTTGCCTGCCAAGGCTTGGGTCTGTGGCCTACTGTCTGTCTAGGAAGGGAGACCATTAGAGGTCTGAGTCGAAAGATGTTAATACTATGCACGTATGTGGGTCCCAATCTGAGGCTTTCTCCATGAAGCAACTGATATAAAGTTAAAAACAACAGATTCTTTTCATGACGAGATTTGATGCTGCCTAATGCCATTGACCTGTCCTAAAACATCTCAGGTCCCATCTGTGTAGGGCTCTCCCCTTGGAGAAGCTTCAATAGGAAGGGAAGAGCACGGGGCCCGCATTCAGGAAGCTGGTTCTTTTGCCAGGCCAGCTATGCATGTCCTTCAGCAAGTAATTGAAACACTGAACAGCAGTGCCCATGTATCTACAATGAGGATAATGATGCACATTATATTTCTTTCCGTGGAGTACTCATCCATAACATTGCAAACACCCACTGTGCACCTACTATGTGATAGGCCTTTTCCTGGGCTCCGGGCTGTTTTGAAGAACAGATGAGATTTTGGATGTGGGAACAAGCTAGGAATATATGAACAGCCATTACCCTTACTATGATGATAAACTTTGAAAATACATCCTTCCTTTCGTGCTAGTATTCCCAGCTGCCTCACATCATGCCTGGGAGGCTCTGTCTTGGCAAAGAAGTCTGGAAAAGCTGGGAATAGACCCTCAATAGATTCCCTGAAGCCTGGTCCTGAGGTCCACCATGTGGCATTGTCTTTGATATACTGGTCTATACATTAGGGCAGGTACTGTCACTTTAAATCTGTGCCCACTGCAATTAAAATGCCAGCGAGATAAGATCAGAAGCTAGAGAGAACAGCTGAAGGGCAGTCAAAATATTTTAATAATGTAACCATGTTTCAAATTTTAATTTGGTTTTACTTTGCGTGCTTTATTATCTGAATGGGACAAATGGAAATGCAATAAACTTCAGAGGTCTGATTGGCTTGAGCCTTAAAAACCTTAATGATACTGAAGATAAGGCTTCCCGGTGCTCCGGGCTCTTTCAAAGCAGGCAGAGTGTTGGAAAGCTCTGGATTTAGGGATCCAGGGCTGAGGTCTGCCCTTACCCTTGACTGATGTGAGGGCCCTGAGTAAGTCACCCCCTACTCTCACTGCTCTCAGCCTGTTCCCTCTTCCACTGGGTGTGGACCATGCTCCCTGCCTATTCCATGTCTCACGGGCCTCAGGTGGCTCCAGTAAGTATATCTCAGACCTGGACAGTGTTGAGAGTAGACAAGCAAGCCCAGCATCCCAAGAATTCTGGAATTTTGTTTCAATGCATCTTCCAAATAGAATATCTTTCTTCTTGGTTTGGCTCTTTCCAAAAATGAAAACTTCACTGGTGCCTGCACACCCACAAGCTTACTGTTGTATGTCCCAGTTGACTTGTCTTATAAAATCTTGGAATCCATCTCTGCCCTATGGCCTTTCCAAAATCTATCAACTGGAAAGGATCTCTCCTCTCTTCTGCCCATTGCTAAGTCCCCTGGCATATTCACAGGATATATAGCACAATTTCCCTGTGAGAGAGTGATGAGCTGTTCACCATTTCCTCTTCTTCCTGTGAACACAGCCAGACTATATTTCCCAGACCCCCTGTAGACATCTGTGGCCATGACTGAGTTCTAGGGGATAGGATGCAAACTGAAATGAGGTGCACCTCTTCCAGACCCACTCCAGGAACACCTTCCATACGCAGTTCCTCTTGCTTTTACCTGTTTCTGGCTTAATGCAGGTGTGTATGGTGATCTAGGAGACCATTCTTTCAAGATGATGAAATCATAAGATAGAAGTCAAGAGCATGAATCGTCTCTTGGAGTAGAGCTGCTTGCCAGTGGGAATCTCTGCCTCGGACTTGATACAAGTGAAAGTTCCAGGTTCATCACGTTGGAGCCATTGTATAGTTCAGAGCATGTTCGTTACAGCAGCAAGCATGCCTTGTGCATCTTAATGAAGTGAGATCCTCTGGGGCAGGGCTCCAGCTCAGAGCACGTCCTCCACTGATAGTTGAACAGGTTTTCCTGCTGAAATACGGATTTGAGGAAACGTCTGAGAAAAGGAAAGGTGTAAACTCTCCATTTTATTGTCATGTTGTGATGAATACACCTCTTCTACAGTATCTATCAAAACCCAGATCTGAAGTCACACATTCTGGATTGCATTTCATGATTCTGAACATAGCATGTAGTCCTGATCCATCATGTAGTCCAAGATCCATGTGATAATGCAATTTCAGAGTGAGGGGGCATCTTGTCTATCATGCTTACATAATAAACACACACATATCCTAACTTTGTGGATCATTGAAATGCATTTTCTCACTTGCCTGCCTTGCTTTGTTTAATATCCTCATTAATTCAGAAAATATATTTTTAAACACCTACTATGTGCTAGGCATTATTCTGGGCTCTGGAGATACAACAGTTAAGCAGAGGTTTTCTTTGCTCACAAAAGGCATGCAATCTATTTCACACAATAAACAACAAAGTAAATATGCATGATGCCAAATGGTGGTAAGTTCTCTGAAGAAAACAAAATGAGGCGGAAGCTTCACTGATCAGATGACATGGGAGCAGAGATCTAGAAGAAATGAGGCGGTTAGTCATGTGAACTTCAAGGGAAAGCATATTCTAGGCAGGGTAACCAGCAGGTGCAAAGGCCCTGTGGCACAAGCATGTTTAGGTAAGATTAGGGAAATCAGTGTGATATGGCAGACTAGTCAGCAGGAGAGGGATACCAGGGCAGGAGATGGAGCTGAGCTAATGAGCGAGAGCATGCCACTGAATAAACTCTCTTTTACTCTAAGTAAGATGCAAAACCACTGAACAGTTTTGAGCGGAGGATTAAAATGATACCAATATGTTACAACCACTTCTCTCTGGCTCCTATGGTGAGAATAGACTAAAGTAACAGAACTTTCTGCAATAATGAGCATGCTGTATGACAGCATAGTCCAAAACAGTTGCTACCAGCCCCACTTGGCTCACTGGGGGGTTACTGACAAATGAGATGTTGCTGATATGGAGAAACTGGACATCTAACTATACTTGAACTAAGGTGAATGTAGGTGCACTGAGCCACATGGACCTGGTGGCTCTCCTACTGGATAGTACAGCTCTAGATAGACGGTGGCCAAGCCAGTCAGGCTGTCACAGTGTAAATGGTGGGTGGCGAGGATGTCCTATCCCCAGACCTAGTGGAAGCTGGGAACATGCTGAGAAGTCATCATAGTTTGGATGATTTTGGAAGCATAGCTAACAGAATGTTCTGACAGAGAGAGGAAAAAGCAGCAAGGCTTCCTGTAGGACTGCTAGCCCAGAAGTGGGAAGAACTATAAGTTCCTGAGATGAAGAAGACTAGGGGAGGTGAAAACAAATCAGAGGTTTAGGTTGGAAGCAGCTGCAGCTGGGCCTCCTGGGAGCACTGTGCAGAGCTCTTGAGAAGGAAGCTGCCAATGCCTGTTGATGGTTGAAGGCAGAGGCCCTTACTGGGGAAATCTATTTGACTAGGTGGTATCACCTTAGGAATGAAGGGATGAATTTCACCTTAGGAGAAAAGAGAAGTGTCTGGAAACAGAGTTTTGGGGTACCCCCATGTCTAAAGATCTGGGTGTGTAGCAGGATCAATACATGAGATGGATGGGGGGGGGGCCCAGCAGAGAGAAGGCATCAAGAAAGCAGGAGAGGTCAACGGGATCATCCTGCAAGAGGTCCCATCAGAAGGAGATATGGACTGGTGCTGGGGTGCACAACCAGCATCATCAGTTGCCTTGGTAATAAAGTAATAAAAAGTTCTGAGCAGAAAGGTGGGGACGGAAGCTTTACTGGAATGTGTTCCAAGGGAGAATGGAGACAAACGACCAGGGTTTCGTGGACTGTTGCAATGAATGTGAACAGAGAAATCCAGGAGGGCTTGCTTATTGGAAAATGTGCATTGAGTCTGCTGTGTTTCGAGAGGTGGGGTTGAGAGGGCCGATTCTGGCTAGTCAAACAGGCCGTTCCTTCCTTCTTTTCCTCACTGCCTCCTTTCCTGCCCCTTCAGTGGCCACTAAACAAAGTGGTTTCCTCCAAGAAATTCTCTGGGCCGCACAGGTAGATCTGGACCTCCTCTGCTTCCCCAGCCATATCATTATCCTTGGATGTCCTTGAGCTTCACTTTCTCTGTCCCTGAACTAGACCATGAACTTCTTAGGAGCAGAGCCCACCATCCTCCCCTTGGCCTGGCAGAGCATGGGGCACACAGTAGGGGTTCATCAAATGTTTGTCAAAGAAATGGTCCTAAGAATTAATAAGATGCAATCCCTTGACCTTGAGTTTCCCAGGGTCACATGGCAGAAGAAGGGAGGCTCCTGGACAGCTAATTACAGCCCCCCCTCGTGAGAGGGGTTCTGATGGAGGAGGGAAGAGAGTGATCCAGGGGCAGGGTTCTGATAACTGAAGCAGGCAGGAAGAAAGGGCTGGGCAAGATGAGGCTTTAGCTGCATCCTAGAGACGTGTTCTGGAACTTTCTGGGGGAGCAGAACCAGCGCTTCCCCACCCCCTCCCACCAGAACATAGTTCTGCTCTGCAGGCCACACACGGAGCTCACCCCGTGAGCTTCTGCTCCTGACTTCTATAGCCAGCGTAGCCCCACTGGGC
The DNA here is from genome assembly GCA_004024625.1 of Mellivora capensis. NCBI lineage: Eukaryota > Metazoa > Chordata > Mammalia > Carnivora > Mustelidae > Mellivora > Mellivora capensis. The sequence continues at coordinate 102,997 of PISX010001390.1, read as the reverse complement.
CCCATGCTCAGAGAAGCCCAGCGCTGGCCTTTCTCTCTGTGCTCACCATCTTGGAATTCTTCCTTTTGAACAACCTCCCCCGGCCCCCCAGTATTTATCTTGCGCTAACCTCACACTCTGTGCACCAGGGCCTTTCAGCATTTACCCTGTTCAGTAAGTCAAAGCCTCCGAATCACCCTGCATCTCTGAACAGCGTCGAGTTGTTTCTTTTCTTTTCTTTTTTTTTTTTAAACTGGTGCATCATTCATACTTTTTTTAAAAATTTTTATTTATTTTTGCATCATTCATACTTTATTTTTTTTAATTTTTATTTATTTTTTAAATTTCTTTTCAGTGTTCCAGAATTCATTGTTTATGCACCACATCCAGTGCTCCATGCCATACGTCGAGTTGTTTCTGAACATGTGCTCTCAATTTCTGCAGGTTTCTCCTCCTGGGTTAGCAGCAGGTGCGCACGAGCACGGGACTCAAGGCCACTCGTGGAGAAGTACCCCCCGAAAGATGGAGAAATCAGAAAAGTCAGATAGTCCAGGCAGAGGGTACAGGGCACAACCCCCACAGTCATTCAACCTGCCGTCCACACAGATGCCGGAGAGACAAGAGGAGGTGGAGTCAGGGAGGGAGAGGACAGAACCCGCCCACCCCACACCTGGTCTGGGAGGGACACTGCCCTGTGTGAACAATGGAGGCTGAGTCCGTGTCTGGTTCCCAAGAGCATAAGAGACACATCTTCCCTGTGATGTTCAGGAATCCAGGGCAGGGCCCTTTTCAACCATAAATGCATCTCTGAGCCCGTTCACAGGCTTCTCCACACACCTAACAGCGCTCCTTACCGTCGTTCCGATGGGGGGTGTGTGAGACACGGATAACCCTTCGTTCCATTTGCCAGTTAAGAAACTGAGTCCCGGAAAGGTTACCACGCTGCCCTGGGACCGGCAGTCAGTCTCTTCGAGACAAACCCTCCACGTCCAAGGGCTGCATGGGACCCGGTTTCTGTTTGTTGAGTGAAGAGACTAGAAAGTAGCCTTCCATTTCCGAGTGTGGAAGCTGGTCTTTTTTGTTTTTTGGGCTTTTGTTTTGTTTTGTTTTGTTTTTCCACCCCTCCTTTCTTTCTGTGAGTAAGCAAGCTGTCATTTTCCCAGGAGCCAGAAAGGTGAACAGTTTTGTGAGCTATTTCTATAAAGAATTTATGAAGCTCGGGGCTCCGAGGACCCAGCCTGTCGGTGCTGGAGTCAGGAGGGGCTTGGGAATGAGCAGCCAGCCCCCTCTCGCCCTCTCGCCGTCTGTTTACCTCAGATTTGACCCCCAGCTAGAAGCTTCATGCTTGGGGAGAGAGTAAAGAGGCTTTCTCCTTCTCTGCCTTTAATGTCGGGCTCCCTTTCAACAGGCACCTGTGTGCAGGGTTAGGCTCTCCGGCGCTGTCGTCTGAGGCCCAGGGCCGGCGTTGGGGGTCTGGTCTCCAACAGGGAGTTCATTTCTGCTCGGAGGCTCCCCTTGAACCCAGGCCTTAATAGGGCAAAACATACTCCAAGACTCATTGCTTTAAAGCAAAAAAAAAAAAAAAAAAAAAAAAAAATTGCATTCAGCCAATAAATGTCGCTCCTGCCACTGATGTTTTGCACGGGAGCCAGAGTGCCAAACGGGACTTTAATTAAAAGCTAACAATTCCCACGTCCGGAGTCAGCAGGTGGAGCCGGGCTGAGGCCAGAGGTGAGATCCCTGCTGTCGGCCCCGTGCACGAAGCGTGTGAGGTGGAGGCCAGGGCAGGAAGGCGGCCTTTGAACAGGCGCCCAGAGCGCAGATGCTGCAAGGCTGCTGGGAAAGGAGCACAGGAGGAAGGAGCCTCCTGCTTTGAAGAGCGGCTCCCTGTATCGGTGAAAGGCTCTTGTTGCTTTCAGAGCAAACTTCATACCAAGTGCTGCTCTGCCCATCAGGTACTGGATCTGCCTGCACGCGGGGACAAGGCAGCCCGGGCTCCTGGCATCATTCATTCACTGCTTCAGTCAACAGTTCCTCAGCCGTGCCCGGGACCAGTACTGTCCCCAGAGCATCTTACCCGGGGTTACTTGGCTCTGTCATCATGGTGTTCCCCAAAGAGATTGAAGTCCCGACCCCCAGTACCTGTGAATGTGACCATCTTTGCAGAAGATCAGATTATGATGATGTCATTAGATTGGGTGGCAATCAGCTAGGATGGGTGTCTTTATAAAAAGGGTAAATTTGGACACAGATCCCTGCTCAAGGAGGCTCTCACATGAAGACGAAGGCAGAAATCAGGGTGATGCGGTCTACAAGCCAAGGAACACTGAAGATGGCCAGCAACACCAGCAGCTAGGGAGAAACCTGAGCAGAGTCTCCTTCCCAGCCCGGCCCACCCCCGGATCTCAGACGTCTGGCCTCCGGATCTGCGAGAATAAATTTCTGCTGTTCTGGCTACAGTGTTGCTAGCACACTGATCGACAACCTTGTGAAGGGCAGTGGGAGGTAGCTTTTATAAGTTGCACAATAGACATAGACATGGAAAGCCTCAGGGATGGGGGGGGCAACTTGTTCTGTGTGTGGACACTGGGGGTCTTACAGGGACAGTGACCTCCCCCACCCCTTAGCACCTGAGAAGACATTTGCCACCCAGCAATGTGCACTGCCACCCAGTGCACTCAGGTGCACTGAGGCCACAAGTAAAGACAAGGAGGAGAAGAACACAAGAAGAGGGGGTACGTGAGGCACACTGTCTACCTTCAACCTGTGTCCCCAGCAGCGGGAGAGCCAGGGGACAGAAAAATCAACAAAAAATTCCCTGTTCTCAAGAGACAGGAATGGAGGTGTCGCGTAGCATGTACAGTTTCAGAGTCTTTTTAACCTGACCCACCCTCCCCCAGATATATTTTTCTCTTTGGTAAGCCTCTCCAAAGTCATGGCTACATTTCCTTAAAGTCACTGATTTCAAGCTCCCTTAAGCCCAATATGAGCTTTCATTTTTAAAAGACAACATCAGCCATCGTAGGGTACCTGTGAACAAACCTCGGTCAACGGGCAGAAGCAGGAGGGAGCAGGGCACTGATTTATCTTTTCTTGTAAGTTCCATGTGACCGGAAGACAAACAGTGAAATGACTTGTTTTTCTTGCTGCCCAACCTGGCAAGTGAAGTGGAAACATACCAGCCCACCGTTTCTTGAACTCAAGCACGCGTAAGCGGTCAAGCAGCAATCCCAGGCCCAAGGCGGTGTGGGGATTGTGTCCTCTGCATGCTGGGCTATTTTAGTACCCCAAAATGCCTGTCCAGCCAGACCAAGGACTTGAGGTTACACTCAACGTTTTGCACGTTTCCTACACACACAGCTTGCACACAGCTGTGGGTCTGTCTTGTTGCTAAAGCTGGAAAGCCGGGGTCGCCATCAGCTACGGGGACAGCAGTGGCTGGCGTTCACTGTCAACCCAAGGGTCAGTGGGTATAGATTTTCAGTGAGTGTTTAGGGACCCCATGAAGCTTCATCTACCCACTCTCCCCTCTTGGGATCCTGAAAGGCTGCTTGTTTCTCCTTTACTACTCAACATAATCAGGTGTTCACCTTACTTGTTATAAAAATAACTAATAATTATCAAATATCTATTATGTGCTGGGAACTCTGTTTTATACACAGTTATGTGTAAGAATGACCATTCACTGGTCACATGTCCACACACCAAGCTGATATGGGTCAAGAGCCCTGGCCTTTAGGGATGTGACATTTCTCATATAATTCTACCAATCCCATGACTTGCATCATCCCTGTTTACAGATGAGGAAATTGATCTAAGGGGCTCATTAAACTGCCCAGCCTCATAGTTGAGACCCAAAGCCGTCGCAGCCTGCCCCGCATACATCCTACATACCCCCTGGTATTTTTCCTCTGGGATGCTGCCACTTTATAGTTGGGCGATGCTGTTTAGGCCACGCTATGTCCACAGCTGGTTAACTAGCTGAATTTCCAAAATCTGACCCCGAGAGAAGAAGGGGCCTGGGTCATAGCCATATTCACTGTGGTGGGGGGGGGGTGTGCAAAAGAAGGCTACAATATTTTTGAGGATAGGAATTAGGAAACAGCAAAGCAGGGTTTGCACACACCAGTCCCCTCTCTGACCTTCTACTCTTGGGGAAGTTATAGGGAAGAGCCGTCGCGCCCACCATGACAGCTAATGCACAGCGGTTGATTCCAGAAAGCAGCTGCTTGGACAAACTCAGTGGACACATTGCAGGAGCCGTCTGTGTGTGTATCTAATTTCCATACCCTGGTGGATTTCTAGCCAGTCCGTGTTGGCAGCCCAGAAATCCAAGTTTTGCTGTGTGCTTGCTATTTAATACCTAGCCTTGTCCCCAGCTGTGTTCGGCAGACCTGCAAACATGGAGCAAAATTCCAATAATGTGGGCGAGGAAAAGCATCCACCCCGCTGTGTCGTCGGCATGCCTGTTGCTACATTGGAGTAAGAGCGGGAGGATGAGGTCAGACCTCCAGTTCTGCCACACACCAGCTCTGTGACCTTGGAGAATGGCTTTATCTTCCCTGGGCTTCTGCTTCTTAACTTACCAAAGGGACAGGTACCACCCAGCACTCTTGTCAGGGTTACATGAGGCAGTGTGCGTGAGATCCAGGCTGCTTCTCCAGCACGTGCAGCTCACCACTCCTCTGGGCTTGCTCTTTGTCTCGTGCGTGTTTCTCAGGACTCTCTTTGTGCATATAGCACAGTGCCTGATAATGACCTGTTTCCTGGGAGCCTCTGTTCCTGCTGCTGGCCTGTGGGCAAGCGGAGGCAAGATAAATACTCATGCATCGCTCAAAGGAACGCCAGTCCGACCTGAGAAGTGGATGTCGGTGCAGAAGCTATCAATGCGAGCATCGATGTTGAGAGTTGTTGCCTGTGAAGGAGTGACCAGGAGAAGCCAAGAACAGAGGAGGATTCCCTCTGTCTGAGAAAGTCCAAGAAATTGTCTGACAATTCTTACACTTCTAAAGGAAGTGATACAGGAATCGAGCCCTGGGGGTGAGTTGAATGGGCTAGTCTGAGAAGTATATCAAAGGGTTCTGCCCAAGCCTCTGAAGGACAGAAAGATGGAGCACTGAGGAAGGAGGAACTATCTGGAAGGAGGTAGATTTGAGTCAAGCTTTGGCTTTGTGCTGGGAGGTGAAACACTGTGTTTCTCACTGAAGACTGAAAATTAATGGTCATTAGAGTTCTTGATTGTCCAGATCACAGGATGTGAAGGGCCCTGAGAAGCTTGGACTTCTTTCTGGAGAATGTGCTCTTGTTCAAGGGGAAGAAAGGAAAGTAACTTTTTCTTTCACAGATAACCTGAACTCACAGGAGTACAGAAGATGAGGGCACCAACCCTAAGACACATTGAGTAAAAAAATCACCTTTGTTCACGTTCATAGCATGTCCATAGCTCTCTTGGAAACCACCAGTCTACCCTTTAGAAAGGATGTGTGTGTGTGCTGGAATATAGCTCAGCCTACTGATTGTGACAATATGGAAAAAACGAGAGGGCATAAACTAAGTGAAATAATCTAGACAGAAAAAGACAAATATTACATGATCTCACTTACAGGTGGAGTTAAAAAAACAGAGAAAAAGAAAAAAATGAACTCATAGAAACATACAGTAGACTGGTGGTTCCCAAAGGCCGGGGGTGGGGGGAAGCGGGCAGATGTTGTTCATCTTGTAAACTTCCATTTGTGAGATGAATGCATTCTGGGGTCTAATATACAGCATGGTGATTAGCGGTAATGATGCTGTAGCATGTATTTGAAATATTCCAAGAGAGCAGATCTTAAGCCTCCTCACACACATGTATAGAGTAACTATAAAAAGTGATGGGTACTTAGTTAACTCGATTGTGGTAATCATTTTACAATGTATATGTGTATCAAGTCACCATAGTGTGCACTTTAAATATATACAATTTTATTTGTCAGTTACACCTCAGTAAAGCTGGGGAAGAAAGTCAGTGTAATCAATCATGGAAATGGCGTTCTCCTGGCTGGTGATTGGTGAGGCAGGGGCATGGGACCCAATGTTGGCCAATAAACTGTGAGAGCAGAACTTGTTTTTTCTGAGAAATATTTCCCCTCTTCTTAAGAGAGACACAGAGAGGAGCTACCCCTTGCTGTGGGTTGAATTGTGTCCTCCAAAAAATGAGTTGAAGTCCTAACTCCCAGTACCTCAGAATATTGCCTTATTTGGAAATAGTGTCATTTTGCAGATGTAATTAATTACGTTCAGATGAGGTCATCCTGGAACACGTTGAATGTCTAATCCAATATTTCTGCTGTTCTCATAAGAGAGGAGAAGAGACACAGAGAAGAGAGCAGCATGTGTAGAGACAGAGACACAAGGAACAAGATAGCCTGTGGTGTTGGGGGTCAGGCGGAAGCATTATCGCTGTAAGCCAAAGATGCCCAGGCTTGCTGGCAAGCCCCAGAGAGGAGAAGAGTCAAGGAGGGATTCTTTGTCACAGGTTTCAGAGTGGTCATAACTCCCAGCCTCCAAAACTATGAGACCATAGACCCCATAGGTGATCTTTTGTTACAGAAGATCTAGGGCACTAGCCCACCCTCACTGTTGGGTCTGTGTGTGATGCTGGCTTTGAAGCAGCCGCATTGAACTTGGAGGGAGGCTGATCGGGGACATTCTAGATATGATAAGGAAGATAAGCAGAAAACAGAAGGAACTTGCATCCTCGGTGCCTTGATGAAGCAGACCTACCCGGAGCCTCTCTGCCGTTCTGCTCCCTGGGATGTAATGTATCACCCAGTCCATCCGAGTTGGGCTTCCTATTGTTTTCAGGTGAAAACCTCCTGATAAGAGTCAGGTTGAAGCTGTCTGGCCCGTGAGCTGTAGCTCACACCATCAGGAGGGGCTTTCTACCCCGGCACTCTGCAAAGACAACAAAGGGTTTTGAGAATTACACGCTCTCATTCTTTATGAGAGTTTTGTGTGACTTCTGTATGCACTGATACATAACAAGTTCAATGTCCCTGTCCATTTTCTCTCCCAAACGAACATGTGCTGCTGGGGATTTGTGTCTGTGCTGGGCCACGATGGCTTCTCCATTGTCTTCTGGTCTGCCCTGTCCCCTTACCTTGGAGCTGTACTAAAAAGGGCACTTTTGCTTCAGTGCCTTCATTTGTACAAAGCCACATTCTCTGCTTGACACTTGGCTAAAAAGCAGTCATTAATAAAGGGCATTTCTACAGGCAGACTTGCTCTCCTCCCTTACCCTCTGCAAATGGCCAGCTCTCTGCTTGATGTGTTGAGAACAAAGGTGCTGAGATGAATTCAGCGCCCACGAGGCTGCTATGGCACCATTCTCTCTGCCCCGGTAGAGCGACTTGAGGTGACCGGGTGACTGAAAGGGCAGAGTAAGCCCCCTTGAAGGGTAGGAGCATATCTTGCTTCGAGCTACGGTAGAAAATGGATCCCCCAATCAGCAGATCCACAGCACTGCCTGGGTCATGCCAGTGACCCCCCCCCCTCCCCCGTGCACCAGCACCCACACAGATGCCACTCGGGTGGCTGTTCTGCCATTTTTATGTCCCACTTCACAGGGGTACACACAACAGCATACACTGAGGGTATCAATACGTGGTGAATGTAGACATGGCATGTGCCTCTTGCTAAGGAATTTACACAAGTACAGGGAAGAAAATATTACTACAATAGAAAAAAAAATACGGTAGACACCATCATTACCCACACTTTATAGATGACAAGCCTGAGGCACAGAAGGGTGTAATTGCTTGGCCAAGGTTGCACAACCGGCACGTGGTTGAACTCTGGGTTCATATTTCTCAGATACGCATTTTAGGTAAGTTGGAGCAGAGCAAGCAGAGGTGATGGAAGGCCAGGAAGGGAGGGAAGCCATCACAGGCGAGGAGCTCAGTTCCGAGCATGAGGAGGAGAGAAAGCTGGGATTTCTAGTTCTCTCCTGAGCTGAAGACTCACTTTATTTGTAAATTAAAGTATGGAGAAAACTCGCGGGCTGCTTGGAAAAAGCCCCCTCTGTCAGACCCCTCAGCGCCTGTGAACGTGACCTCATTTCTCCCCCTGTACCTGTCTCAGGTGCAGAAGGGGCATGGAGGGTCAACAAGTGTTGCTTGTTACAGGCGGGAAGGGACAATGAAAGGGCTAGAGCTCAGGCCAGCCTGATGCCCGGTGTGGTCTGTGCCTAGTCACCTAGCTACCCTCCAGGGGAGAGTTTCCCATGGCCAAGATGCTGTACACAGCTCCCTGGTCATGTCTTCTCCAGGGACCTTGCCTGCCAAAGGACTTGGGCTCCCCTTGGGGAGCTCCTGAACCCAAAATCCTTCCAGGGCCCCCATTTCCTCTGGAACATGACTGCAACGTGCCCACCTTCACAGGCCCCAGAGGTATGTGCGTGGGAGGACTCAGGCATGCTCAGTCTCTGGACAACGGGTGACACACCACGGTGTGGGCAAAAACACGTTCACCCAGTGTCACCACCAAGGGGCCAGGACGCCTCTGCATGGGCTCTGTGTGTCCAAGAAGAGGGAGCACAGATGGCCACCTGGAGATCTGACCGGCTCCTTCTCTCTCGTTTGCTTTCGGAATCTTACTGACTCAAACTCACTTGCTCTCAGGAGGTCCTCGATAAAAATGTGGTTTCTCTCTTTCCATTGTTTCTTGAATTGTTCTTCGTGATTCTTATGGAGGAGAAAACTACAGTCTGGCTTCGTGCTACCCTGCCAAGAAGATGGGTAGATGGACAGACAGACACAGGGGTACATGCCTCTCTCTGCCTCTCTGTCTCTGTCTCCCTCCCTCTCTGTCTGCCATCTGGTATCCTCCAGGCATCTACCTTGGAAAAAGGAGGGAAATCTTGAGCTTACAGCTGCCACCTTTGTTATAAGACCCTTCAACCAAGCCACGTCCCAGAATGTCTCCATCCTTGGGATACTCTTCGGGGAGCAGACCTCCTGGGGCCCAGTGAAAGTGTATCCACCGGGCCTTTTATTGTTACTTTTATTTTTGTAAGGCTGAGTTCAACACTGTTGGTGGCACGGAAAGAAACCACTGCCACCAGTTGAAAAGTTAATTATGGATTGCCCCTTGAAATAAAGCATCGGTTTTATTGGAAGTGGAGGAATAAATAAAAACAGCTGCACAGGGAATGGCATGAAGCCGCGGGGACGACCCCCATGATGTTCTACTTAGAGGAAACATTCCTTTTATTTCATTTTTTTTAAAGCCCGAGTCGGCTGTGTAAAAGTCATCATCCCTTTCATGTGGGACAAAAGGGGATTTGGAAAGGGACTTTTCTTAAATCTGTGCATTGAAAATGCAGCTTATGGGAGGCTAAGAAAATACATTTTGCCTTTTCTTACAGTGGGCTCCTCTTAATTGTGACTTTTATAAACCCCTTCTGTAGCCATCATAACCATTCAATTAACTAACTTCATTTTTGTATGATGAAAAGAGCCTCTCTCCCTGAACATACGGCAATTATTAGAATGTCTCTAAAGTCTTTTTTGTAGTGATATGAGAGTCTTCTAGATAAAATAAGGTTTGATTTATAAAATCCTAAAATATACGTGAATGTGAGATCTATAAATAAATGTTTTATAGTAGATGCAAAATCTCATTATAAATAACAATTTTATTAGCATATGCATTGAGTAAAAGGCCTTATGATGTTAATGTTAACAAAATTAAACTCTAGCTATTTGATTCAATGAATGATTTCCCAGCTCTAAGGACCAGACACCACACTAGGTAATGAGGCTGTATCCACACGTGCGTGTGTGTGTGTGAGTGTGCTTTTTCTTCAAGGGTTCACATCATCATGGCAAACGACGTACTTTCAGCCAACTTAACACAGCAGTAAAACTAGGGAGTGACGGCGGACTTTCAGTACGGAAGCGTCTGCTCTTGGCATCGTATATGTATTACCTTGTTGCCTCTATTTACATCTATTATTCTCCCCTCAAGTCTGAGAAGCGAGCACTAGTATAGTCACCTTGCAGGTGAGCTCTGAGGGCGGACAGGAAAAGCAGGTGGACAGGGAGAGCAGGTCCATGTTCACCCAGAGAGAACTGGTTAGCTACGCAGACAGTGCAGCGCAAGAAACACACACACACACACACGTATATATGAACTAAGGGACATTGATGTAGGCATGAGAGGCACAATGTAAAAAAGTCATTGGTTATATTTTGAAGGATTGAAAAGCACTTCACCAAAGAGGAAACTCTCAAACAGGTCGTGGCAAAGATAAGGTTGGGTGGAAAAAAATATTCCAGGGAGAAGAAAAGGAGACCAGATTTTGAAAAAAGATAAGCATAGGAGGGTTTTTGTTTTTGTTTTTGTTTTAACAAAATCACCAGCATCAGGGTGCCTGGGTAGCTCAGTCAGTTAAGCATCTGCCTTCAGCTCAGGTTATGATCTCCGAGTCTCGGGATGGAGCCCCATATAAGGCTCCCCGCTCAGAAGGGAGTCTGCTTCTCCCTCCACTGTGCTCGTTCTCTCTCTCTCTCTCTCAAATAAATAAAGAAAATCTTTTTTAAAAGTTTAAAAAAATAAAATAAAATCACCAGCAACAACAAAAGAAGAGCCTAAATCACAATGATACATGAGTGGCAAATTCTTATATCACCATAATGTGTAATGGGTCATAAAAAGGTGGGTTTTAAAATAATTTGAACACTTGCAAAAAATGTCTACCATACAAAGTTGAAGCAAATATAAAAGTTATATTCAGTGCAATCTCTATATTATAAACAAACACAAGCACTCATAAAGACTTCTAAAGGACAAATAGAAATCTTTTTCATAATTGTGAGATTATGGGTGATTTATATTTTTATCTGTTTATTGTTCTGGAGTCCAAGATTTTTTTTTTAATAATGGTCAAACAGTTTTTTGTAATCCAAAAAATCATGAAAATACAACATTAGTTAGTAAATAATTAAGAGACCTTGTATATTTTGTCATCTTTTTCCTGGCTTTGACACGCAAGAACCTTACACCGTTCAAGAAATATATAGTATGTAGCCAGAAAACAAGTTTAGGCACAAAGGGTCAGCCTAAGTCTTAAAATGTGATTTCCTTAGTCCTGGGTAGATTATGGTCCAATTATCTGTAGAATGTAAATTAGTAATATCCTATGACCCAGTAATTCCATTATTGGGTTATTCAAAAAATTACATGCATTATAACTCGAAAAGATATATACACTCCTATGTTTATTGCAGAATTACTTACAATAGCCAAGATATGGAAGCAAGCCAAGTGCCCATCAATAAACGAATGTGTAAAGAAGAAGTGGTGTACATATGAGATGGAATATTACTTGTCCATAAAAGAAGATGATGGGAAGGGGCACCTGGGTGGCTCAATTGGTTAAGTGACTGCCTTTGGTTTGTGTCATGACCCCAGAGTCCTGGAAATGAGCCCCAGATCGGGCTTCCTGCTCAGCGGGGAGGCCGCTTCTCCCTCTCCCTCTGCCTCTCTCTCTGTCTCTCATGAATGAATTAATGAATAGATAAATAAGTAAATAATTTTAAAAATAAATAAAAATAAAAAAGGATGAGATATTTGCCATTTGGAAAACATGGTTGGACTTGGAGGGTATCATACTAAGTGAAATAAGTCAGACAAGGACAAAGACCATGTGATGTCACTTATATGCGGAATCTGAAAAACAAAAATGAATAAACAAATGCGGAATCAGACCTATAAACACAGAGAGCAAAGTGATGGTCGCCAGAGGGAAGGTGGATGGGGGATGGGCAAAATGCGTGGCGAGTATAGGGGCTCCAGGTTATGGAATGAATAAGTCTTGGGAATAAAAGGCACAGCATAGGGAATAGTCAATGGTATTAGAGTAATGTTGCATGGTGACCGAAGGAGTTACCCTTGTGGTAAGTGTAGCATAACGTTCAAAGTGCTATGCACCTGAAACATTGTCTGTCAACAATACTCAATTTTTAAAAAAATTAAAAAAAGAATGTAAATTAAAGCTGTCTTCTGCCTGCGGTGTTCCAGTGGGTAGAGGGGACAAAGGAGAGGTGGGTATTGGTGTGAGTGTGACTGTAACCACAGGTCAGTAGAACAGAGGTCTGGAAGGGAATGGGAAAAATGGGACATTCCATAGTTTACCATGGCTGGTAGGACATTAGGATGTGATTATGGAGTCCACAATAGGACCTGGAAGAGGAGACAGGACCTTGAGGCAGATGGATTGCCTGAATTGCTCTGGCTCTCACTTCCCACCCACCTTCCCTCCTCCCTCTCCCTTCCTCCCTCTGCCTCTTCCTCTTCCTCTCCCTTGCCTCTCTCCCTTCCCCTCGCCCTCCCTTTATCCCATGCCATCCTGTTCCCTCTGTCTCCCATCCTTCCCCCTTCCCCTTCCTTCCCTCCGCTCCCTCCCCCTGTTCTTCCATCCCCTGTCCCCTCATTTCTTCTTTCCCATCTCCCCAAATCTTCTCCATTCCCCTCCTGCCTCCCTTTCCCCCCTTCTCTTTCCCATTCCCTCCCCTCCCGTACCCCATCCATCTGAGGATGACTTTCTGAGATTTGTCCCAAATTACACAACCAGGTAGTGGCAACATGGCCTTTGTTTCTTGTCCTTTTTGCATTTTCTACAATCCACAGTTGATTCCAGCAACTCCCTTCTTCCTTTGTAGCATTTTTTTATTCTTTCCTTGTTTTTAACGCATTCATGTCCTAGAGAGCATGTGCTCATTTGAAGCTCAGTTTCTGCACCATTTTTCAAATTGTATGGAACACCTCTTTCCCACTAATACAAGGCATTCCTGAGTAATGAGGAGGAAAAACTTTCCTGAGTCTATTTCTCCAATTAAATAGAAGTTAGGCCATGCAAACAACTTGGACTTATCACAGTGATCCACAGTGGTGATTCTGGCCACTTTGGGGAAGACGCCACAGAGAATTGTATCCAATGCCTGGAAAGGCCAATGGATCTAAAGTTGGTATAAAGACAAGTGTGCAGAGTGCTTGCTAATTTAAAATTCAGTCTCATATTCAAAATTCACCAGGGGATTTTTTTTTTGGTGTTTTACAAGTGTACAGTTTGAACCAGTGTTACAACATCAACAAGACATAAAAGGTGAACAGTAACATGACAGAGAAGACAAGCCTTCCAGAACTTCTGTGAGAAGAGATATAGAGTAGCAATAACAACAAAAAGGATACTTTTTAATTTATCTGAATTCCAAATTATACTAATCATCATAGTAATGGTTTATTTTTGGTGACCACATTAAATTTGTTTGACATTTGCAAATAGCAATTAAATGATAAGGTAACACACACACACACACACACACACACACCTCTACCATATGCCTATATTAAACATTACAGTTCTCAAAGCACTTCAGTTTTTATAAATTAATTTTTCCTCACATTAGAACATGAGAGGGTATGAAATTCATATTAAATTCATTTAACCAAAGGGAATGTGGATTTAAAAAAAAACAGGAAAAATAGTGAGCTTAGATAATTTGGATAGTTAGCTAATTTCTAAGGCTTGCCGTTTCATAGTATCCAACCATCCATCCATCCATCCATCTACCCATCCATTTTTCATACATTCATTTATCCATTTTTTTAAAATTTCTGTGCCTACGTATCTGTATATCTTTTCTCTCTCTAAATAAAAGCAACTCTACATATGAATATGATTTGAATACGCATACATAAAAATATCAGTGCATTATACAAACAAGTTAGCCCTTGCCCTCATGGACTAGGATCTAGTGATCCAATGGCTGGGATACTGCTAGATGAACTTGAATATGGCTATCAGTGTGATCTTCTAGTGATACTGTCTTCTTGGAATACTGCAGACCCGGGGAAAATATCCTCCACCTGATAGTTAGGATCCTGGAAGGGCCTCACAGGGAATTACATGCAGGGACGGGGTCACCACTGTGGATGGCTAGGTGAGCAAGAGAGTTGACCCCGTGTGTTCTGAAGGAAAAAGCACACACAGAGATAAAACACCAACAGAGATGATATGAGTCCTTTGGATTTTCTTGTTTGGGAAGCACTGTCCCAGCCATCAGTGAACCACTTGGTCAGGATTTGTTGAAGGAAGGTCCTGTGCACAACGGTCCTTGTGCCTTATCCCTGTCTTGCACAACTGAGTTCAAAGAAGAGCGAAGGGAACGTGTTCACTTCTGATGCTCCTGCAGGGAGAGGAGGAAAACATCAGGATGGTGGATTTGGGACCCAAGACCACAGGCTCTGAGACAGGGGTCCCACAGTCAGAGGTGGGGGGGACCAAAAACAACCCGGGCCTCCTTGCTGGGTCCTCAGGCCGTGTGAGGCCCCGGGGTGAGGCATTCTGATGTCAGTGGGCACAGCAGGATGGAATAGCCCTTTCACGTTCAAAACTTGTATTCATCTAGTCCTGGGATGAGTTAGAAAGCAGATTGTGAGTAGACAGAACTGTGTGACTTCTACCATTAAAGATTTCCTGGACCAGGGGTTGGCAAACTGTGGCCTTTGGGTCAACTTGACCCACGCACGGTCTGTGTAAATAATGTTTTATTGGAACCCATTCATTTTTGTCTTCTCTATGGCTTCTCTCCTACATGCCAGGGAGGCCTGTGGCCTGGCAAGGCAAACATATTTACGATCTGGCCCTTTATGGAAAAAAGTTTGATAATCCCTGAAGAGGGATAATTACCCAGGTAGGTGTCCCAGCTAGATAGACCGCTTCATGTGTCAAGTTCTGAAGGGACACCAAACCTGGCTAGTCTGCCAAATAAATAAAATATTACAGACCTTCCCAGTCAAAGGCACAGAGTACAGGAAAGAAAGAAAAATAATAATAAAAGGTAATCCCCGGGGACTGATCGCTTCAGCCCTGAAGCAAACTGTGTGCCTCAGAAGAGCCCTTTCTCAGATGAGCAGTGCGACGGTTGGGGACAGGAACCCCCTGGAGCTGACAGGAAAGTGGACTGGGATGGGAGAATCTGGGGACTCAGGAAGGGGGACACTGGAACACCCGAGTTCAGCATCCCCAGGGCAATGCCGGGAGGGAGACCCGGGCTCTCTGAAGGCCAGCCTTCACTTGCCAGTGCTTTCTGGCTCCCAAACTCCACTTAAATCTGATGTGGGGCAGCTCCCTGTTCGAGAAGGGTTTGTGACTGAAATGTGATCAATGCATTATTAATGCCAGGAGCCACTCTTGGACAACTTTATTCACTCTTGTGCAATCAGAAGGTTCTCACAAGAGAAAGGGAAAAGGAAAAGAGAAGACAGAGAAATGGTAGAAAGGAAGCAGGAAGGAAGAGGGAGAGAGGCCAACAGAAAGAAAAAGTGGGAAAGAAAAGAGAGGCTGGCTTTTTTTTTTTTTTTTTTTGATGTGTTTGCCTTCACGACTTCGAAGTTCTTGCTAATTCCATCTGTCCACAACAGAGCCATCCACGGCGAGAAAAAGCATTTCCATATGTGCAAATTAGCATCAGCCTCCCTTAATCTGTGCCGTGGTCCTCTGAAGTGGATGGTGAGCTTGCCTGCCAAACCCACTAATGGCATCCAAATAGAGGCATTATTGGCTTGAGCCGCTGTGGGGCTGTTGTTCTCCCCTCCAACTCCGAACCGGCCCTTCTCGCTCTAATTTCCACTCTGTTCTAATGGTGTCACTTTGCTCAACTTCCAGTAAACACGAGGCCCCAGCCGCACCGTTCCCTTAATGAAGGCTCACTTCCCTCCAGATCTGTCGGCCTCCCTGCTGATGACAACAGGCTCCTGCAGAATAACAGGGCTGTCACCCGCCCGGCCTGGCTGTCACGGGTTCCACAGGGTGTCAGTGGGCCGACCACGCCGAGCTTGTCCCAGATCAAAGGGAGCCGGAGAGTCCAGCACCCACTGCGGCCACAGCCCTTCCCTGCTCTGTTCTGGTTCCCCGTCCCAGTCTGAGCCTGATCCCGCTCCCTCTGCCCACTCCTCCTTCTTGGCACTTTATTCCTGCATTCATTTATTCAACATACATTTACCGAATTCTTATGAGGGATGAGGAAACAACAGAAGATGGGTTTGTGTCCTTTTCTCATGAAGCATTTACTCTTGTGGATTTAGCAGATAGAGGAGAGCTATCAGAAGTTTGGGGGGGGCATTACAAAGTGGCTGAGTAGACATCCCCCCTTCAAGGTAAGATTGTGGTTCTCTTGCTTTCACGGAGCCTGTTCCTGTACCTACCCTATCATGCCCCGTTGGGTGAGTGGCGTCTCCTGTCCCAGCTCTGAGCCCCAGGAGCCCATCCCTGACACTGTCCTCCTTGCGGGGTCCCAGTGAGAATGCTTTCATGCCTAGTTGCTGTCATTTCCCATATAAACTCCTTTGGGAAATGTCCACGGGTCCACCTACTATGGAGTGCGTGGGACAGGTGGAACACTTGGAAGGGACAAGCCCTTAAGATCACTGATTTGGCAACATCCTCCCCCAGCCACCATCAACAGATTTTCTCTCCAGCAGGTGGGAGCTCCCCACTGCTCTTGGATTTCTGTCATTGTTTTTGTTGCAAAAGTGAAGTGCCAAGCATACATCCCGGTGGAAGGTAAAACATCCCGCCTGTCTTTCTCCTTTTGTTTTTGTCCTTTATTTCGGTCTGGATATCAGGCATGACAATCATGGCAAGGTAAAGGTTGGTCATCTCAAATGCCCCTTGGAGAGGAAGGGGGTCTCATGTGATCAGGGAGACAGCTGAGTGCCAGATGCATCCAGATTTCCTCATTCAGAGGTGCTGGGCTGAACTCCAACCACCTTCCTGGCCAGTCCTTCCTTCTCTTGATGCCATCCTCAGCCTCACTCAGATCGTTGGCCAATAAAGGAGGCATGATGCCATGATTTTTCTCCCTGAGAATTACAAAGGAGCATGCTTTCCTCCTCTATGTGTGCTCCTGGATGTGGGCTCCTGCAGGATAACCCTCCCTCACCATTTGTCTGCATGGCCCCAGATTCCCTTCCATGGGGCTCTGTCAAAACTATGGAGAACTTCAGAGAACAAATAGAGAATTCTGGAATGCATTGGCTGGAAATGGAAGGCAGGGCTCAGAGATCTCCTTCTCTTCCTTTCTGACATCTTGCTTTATGGAAAAGGAATCCTCAAGGAAATGCATGAGATGAGACAGCACTTAACCTCAATGAGGCCTTCGGGAAAAGAATCACATCCTTCTCAGTGCATCGAATTCTGCCCTCCAAGGCCCAGAAGCAGAGGAGGGAAAAGACAGAGAATGCAGCTGTCAGAGAACAACCCTCAGGCCCATGGATAGCTGCCGTGGAGAGGAACAGTTACATTGATTCTGTGGGGCCTGGGAGAAGTCTTGGGTTGAAGACAAAGAACCGCTCCCTGACCCTCAGATCTGTCCAGATCCGAAATCAAGCACCCCAAAGTGAGCATCGCATTATTAGTGTTGTTAGGAGAGTGGAGCTGATGGGGTTACTGCCATCCACAAAGCACGTTCTGGACTTGCATCCATTTCCCACGACTGACCCTGACACCATCCCCATGAGGCAGTTATATGCTCTCACACATCTTTGACAAATGAGGAAACCGAGTCTCTTTGCAGGGTATAGCCAGGGAATAAGCATTCAGGACTGACAACAAGCAAAGCCACAGTCAGATGGGACCTACTGCCGTTGAGCTCCAAATCTGTCATTGTCGTAACTCTCCACCACTGATGGTGCTCAAGACAACAGTGGGCAGTGAGGGGGATGGTTGTCTACAGGACTCCGCCCTCGACAGTTGGCTTAGGTTGGAGCAAGTGGACATCCCCTCAGAAGGTTCAGAGCCTGGGGCTCGCAGGTAAATGCACATCCCCTGATCACACAGCTAGTTCACCCAGGAGCTGAAGTGAAAGACTCTCGTGATTTCCAACCTGTGGCCTTTTTGATGTCGTTCCAAGTGATTCTGCACATGGTTCTCTCTGCCAGAACTGCTCTTCTCCTGTCCTATGCTCTATGTCCTATGACACTTAATATTGCTAATTTAATTACTACATATATTTAGGAGAAGATTCTAAACTCAAAACAACTACCAACTTCTCAATCTCTCATTCCCAGGTGCCTCCCTACACCTTGCAATTCTTAAGCTGACCTGTAATTTGCATTATCGTTCCTGTTTCTTGACTAAATTATGAACACTTTGAGAGAAGGACTTGGGACTTATGTGTCTTAAACAGCTCTGTCCCTGGCACAATGTAGGTGCTAAGAGAAGGGAAGGGAAGGGAAGGGAAGCGGAAGGGAGGGAAGGGGAGGGAAGGGGAAGGGGAGGAAGGTAGGAAGGATGGATGGAAGGAAGGAAGGAAGGAAGGAAGGAATAGAAAGGAAGAGAGGAAGGAAGGAAAGAAGGAAGGAAGGAAGGGAGGGAGGGAAAGGGAAAGAAAGGGAAGAGAGATAAAAGAAAGGAGAACAAAAGAAAAAAGAAAAAGAAAGAAAAGAAGCAAAGGAAAGAAAAGAAAAGGAAGAGAAAAGAAAAATATATATCAAGCTTATTAGAAACCTATTCCCTTAGGATATCTAAATTTTGTCTCTCCCATTGCCCACAAGACTTCACCGCTGGTCCAAGCAGGTAACCACACACCTGGTGACCTGGGCATCTCAGATGTGAGAAAGTCCACGGGATTGCTAATCTTGGTTCGCCTGGTGGTGTCAGCACCAAAACCACAGCCTCTTGAGCATAGCAGACTCCATATGCTAGCCCCCTAGTCTGCTAAATCACCAGCCAGCCTAAATTTGAAACATTTCTAAAGTGTTATACAATGTTGCAGTAATGTTTTTACAAAACAAAGGCTGAGTTACTGGAAGCCATTTTCGACCAATCAGCATCTTTTTGAAAAAGGAGCCCTGATGGTACCACTGGTGACACAGTGTAAAAAAAATACATGTATGTATCACAGTCAAGCCTCAGCCAGGAAACATCTGCTTTGTAAGTCGGGAAGGCATAGTGAGGGGCTGTGATTGAAGGGGACCAAGAGAGGGGACGCGGAATGCGAGAGGAAAATGATTTAAAGTGAGGGAATTGAAAGCATATCTGAGTCAAGTAAGGCTCCGGTCTTGGATCCTAGGGACCAACTGTATGAGAGAAGATGATAGATAAGACTTAGGTGCCAGTTGGGAAAATTATTTAGTGTCTTAGTTTACAGTCGGACTTTATTCACACAGGAATCAGACGACTCACCGCGCTTTGTGCTCTTTGGCTGTGTTAACAGTGGTGGTGTCTCTGGAAAGGGAGGGGACAGCTGTGTTCTAGTCTGTGATAGCCTTGGCACACTTGGCATTTGGGGCTTAATTCTGAACACTGAGCTTCACAGAGGACCTGCAGGAGAGAATCCTGAGAATCCTGACTGAGATGCAGGCAGCATGAAAAATCAGGACATCTAAAGAAAAAAAAATAATAATAAAAAGCATAAAAGTCAACCCGGAAAGTAAATACTGACTTTGGGGGATAAGAATTAACTTCAAATAAATAAAATAGTATAATTGTATTTTCTCCTAATTTCTTTTCGTGGGGATTTTGATCCAAGCTTCCAAGTATTTTAAAATATTCATGTCTAAGTAGGTAATTGTATTTGACAGTTAGTACTGCAGGGGTGTGCCTCTCCCTCCTTGACACAGGCCTGCTTGTGAGTTCTGCATCCCCCTGCATCCTGGTGGAAACCAGGCAGGAGGGTGTGCTCAATGCTCATGCACATATAGGATTTTTGAATTATTTTTACACAGGTGGGGATATCCCATGCACATGTACCCTTGAACGAATTTTTAATCCACTTTTCAACAGACAGAGCCTTCCATGGAGAGTTCCATATCAGTGTGCTCTGTGTGTTTGTGCAAATACGTATGCATGCATGCATGTATGTATTACATATGAAGGGACGAAGTATGTGTTCAGGTGATATGTTTGCATGTATACACAGAGACAATACAGCAAGAATGAAATACTTGTCTCTTCATTCTTTTAAAAAACTGTCCACTTTCTACTGTGTGCGCATATGTGTGTAACAAAGCCTTTAATGAATATTTAGGCTGTTGACAATAGTTTGTTTCCACACTGAGCATTGCCACGGCTGTCTCTACACACTCATCTTTACACACTGTTGCCATAAAATCGCTATGGCAGAGTGCTGTGAACGTCACCTCTGGTCTGATGGCCGTCCTTTGGGCTCCCAGCAGTGCCCATGTCTTGCCCTCAGTTCCTGGTATGCCCCTATAGTGTTTCACGAGACCCCTTGACCTCTGCCAATCTGATAGATAAAAATATCTCACTATAGTTGCCATTTACATTTCTCTTACCACGCATTAGGTTTGCATATTTTCCCACACTTAAGACGTTTCCCACACAAAGACATTTGTATTTCCTTCATAAACGACCTGCTCTCATCTTCTGTTCACTGTCTCCTAAACTCTTTGTAATTCCTTAAATGACTAAGTGCTGAAGAAACTGACCAAGTTTCTTTGTCCCATCCTTTAGAGCATGAAATAATCCAGAAAGTGTGCAAATGTGAGAGAATACATACCTCTTCTCTTTTATGCGAACGTGGAGCCGCTCACAGGAGGGGATCCTGGGCCTCTCCTCTCATCTCCACCCTTGGGGCTGGGACTTAATCAAGCCATGGCCACTCTGGGCCTTCACTCCCCCCAAGGTGGCCACCACCAGCAGGAGCATCACTAGCCCCTCACGATGGGGCTGAGATGCTAACAAGAGGCATGCAGAAGAATATTTGCGTACTGCGTCTCTGTGCGTGCCTCTGGACTGAAGCTTGGCCAGTTGTAGGGGGGAACAGAATAGAGCTGGCTTCGCTTATGTCCATTTCTTCTGGGCTCATCAATAGCTTCCCAGATGTTCAATCACAAAGGCCACGGATAAGGCAAAGGCCTTGACTGAGGGATGCCCACTGGACAGCTGTGCACACAAAGCCCCCTGTTGCAACGTGCATCTCTCAGACCTGGTGGTTCAGGGGTGGGGTGGTGACTAGACCCATTTAGTATTCCTCACCCTACCCACCCACAGCCTCATCCCAGAGTCTGACCTCTTAAAACCTGAGTCTTTAAGGAGCAGTGGTTAAAACCAGCCACCACGAAGCCATGGGAAGGCTCCCGCTACTTGATTAACCCAGTCTTCACTGGGCAGAGGTGGGTTCTGAGCAGAGCAGCAAACCGTGGCCTAAGTCTGAATCTCGGTTCCAGCTTTCCCTGTTTCAGGACTTATGAATTATTAACGAGCCCTCTGTTTGTAATGCTGGGCTCTCCGCTTCCTCCAAATTAAATTACCGAGGGATATATTTGATTATAAACATACTTAGTAAATGTTTTCATTGTTGCTTTCTGTAGCTTCCTTTGTACTAAAGTGTTATAATGTCAAAAAGTCAACCGCAAACATCTACAGCCTGCCGTGGAAAACCATTTAAAGCAAACTCTGGGCAAATTAAGTAATCAGAAACGAAAACCACTTTAGGACAATAGTGAATATAATTTGTCATCTCTCAAAAAAGGGGGGCCCTTCTTCCAGCAACTGAACATTTCTGGAAAGAGGACTGAAATCGACATAGGAAGTTGGAGTCATGGTCCACAGTGCTTTCTCTGTCTACTTATGTTGACCTTGAACAAGGCAAGGTCCCTCCGTGCCTCTCTTTATTCATCTGCTAAGTGGGATTAATAAGCCGGTGCTACCTACTCCATTAAGGCTCTAAGAAAAGCAGTTGGACTAACTGTATGTGATCACCAGACCTGAGTTCTAGAGGAAACTAAGGAAAGTTGGAGAGATGCACTTGACCAAACAGTGAAGAGTGACTGTGTGCTAACAGGACCATCTGTTACAGGCTTCATGGGTTCTCTGCATGAGTATCACATGGTCCCTGTCTACTAGGAGCTACCATGCATGGAGAGGCACACACGCAACACAATCCTCAGGACTTGGCGTCTGGGTGGCTCAGTGGGTTAAACCTCTGCCTTCAGCTCAGGTCATGGTCTCAGGGTCCTGGGATCGAGGCCCACATTGGGATCTCTGCTCAGCAGGGAGCCTGCTTTTTCCTCTCAATGTCTGCCTACTTGTGATTTAACTCTGTCAAATAAATGAATAAATAATTCTTAAAAAAAGTCCTGAGGATTCAGTTAGGAAAGTCTAGCTGTGTACACACAAACCAACTACTCTCAGCAAAGAAGATAGTGTTACACTGATTATGCTGGGGAGGAAAGGGGCCTCTGGAACAGAAGTCCACCTCTGATTTGATAGTGAAGGGAAAGATGATAAGGATGCTCTTGGGTGGAGAAGGAGGGCAGCATTGTTGCAGGAAGGGAGACCAGTGTGTGCACAAACCTAAGGGTCTAGAGAGCCCTGAGTGGCAGACCTGCCAGCACAGCAGTGACATGTGAGGGTGGTGTGGAGAGAGCAGAGCTGAGCGGGATCCACTGGGACTGGCTCTGGGGGCCTTGGATGCCTCCTTGAAGTTCAGATTCTCTTGTATAGCTAATGGGAACCACTGGGATCTTTAAGTAAGATTGTCGTCACAACTCTGTCATTTAGAAAGATAACTTGATGAAAACTAGCAGCGGTGAAGTGGGGAGAGAATGGGTTGGGGAGCCAGCGAGACCTGAGTTTAACTTCTTAGCAGCTGTGTCACAGGGATGCAGGATTTTGTGCCCCACTCTTTGTGCCCCACTTCGTTCATATGTGCTGTGGAGAAGATAACACCACCCTTCTGAGTTGTTGTGGGGATAAATGAGACCATATGGCTAAAATGTCGAGTCCCGCACCTCACACAGAAAGGATTTTAGTTTTTGTCTTCCTTTCTCTGTGGAAATTCTGATATTTTGTTCCCCAGTAACGAGAAGAGGAAAACCCTAAGGACAGACAGGAATGGGGTGAGACTGTGTGAGTTCGCATAAGTCACGTTTACTTTCCCGGCCTCAGTTTCCCCAAACATAAAACGAGAGGTTTGGAGCAGATTTCACTTGGAAGACTCATCTATCTCTGATTGTGTGTCATGATAGCAAATGGGCATGTGGGAGGCAGAGCATGTTTAACAGGACCAGAGTCCAGGGGCCCTTCTAAGACCCTAGCATGACAAATGGCATTTAATACAGGCTACAAAGGCACCAGATGCAGACTTTAATGAAAAGAAAATGGTGTCTCCATATCATTACAAATTAACTCCATCTATCTGCACAGCCTGTGGTGCTGAAGTCATAGTTTGAAATTCAGTGACACTTATGGTTAACACATGGTGTTTTATTCATTTTTTTCCTCATCAAACATTTACTGAGCACCTACTAATGCCAAGAACCATCCTGATCCCTGAAATACCAGGATGAAAGAGGTTATCTTTCAATGCAAGTTAACTACTTCCCCAACCTCATCAGAACCCCTGGAAGGCGTTGGTGGTGTTCCAGCCTATGGTGGTGGGGCCAGCATAGTTCCTATTGGATGGTAAGGCAGTCAAGGCATAGTTGCTGGTCATGGGGGTGGACATGGGGCTGGGCATGGGGGTGGTTGTTGGGGTGGATATGAAGGTGGTGGCAATAGGGCTGCTGGTGGTCCTGTCATGGATGTTGTCCTTGCCGGTGGCACTGGTGTACAGGTGACTGTTGTTCTTCACGACTAGCAGGCGCTCATGGTTGTGGTGCTGCTTGCGTTGGTGAGGATTTCATTTCAGGCCGTAAGAATTACTTTGTTGTTCTTACTGTTGTGATGCCAACTATTTCTACATAATCATGGTTGTTTTTCTTTTCCACAAATGAATATGTATTTGTTGTAACACAATATAAAAGTGCCTGAAAGAAGGTGAAAACAACCCACAATCACACTACCAAGATTTTACTAGCATGATCACAGTGTAATGCCATTATTAAGCTTTTGATACACACACTGTTAAGTGTGCACGTGTGTTTTATAGACAACATACTGTTTAATAACCTGTTTCTTCATTCTATCACAACATCATTCCATTTCCCAAACTACAAGAACGTAAGGCACAGACATCATTCCCATTTAATCATTAATTTCCACGACCAATCTTAAATACGTCCTATGATTCCACTGTTAGAAACTAATACTTGAATTCACCAATGGTTGAGTATTTACTCCCCAAGGCAGAGTGGTGGGTACAAACTCTAGAAGGGAAGGATGGAGTTTCCAGTCGAAGCCCACTGAGACATGGGTGGCATTGGGGTGGGTTCCTTTATCTCTCACAGAGACTCAAGTTCTTCTTCCACAAATGGGGGTAAAATGTCTACTTCCTAGGGCATTTCAAGACTTAAATATAATGTTGTATATCAAACTCAAAGCCTGCTGACCTAGACATGGGGGATACCCAAGGAGGCTTATCCTTTCCCCTCTTATTCCCTTTTCTACCCCTTATTAGGTCACTTTTGCTTTTAGCTCACTCATTTGGAAAACTGGCTGAATCATTAGTAGAAAGAAGTTCATCTTCCAACTCAGGAGAAGAAATACCAAATGGACCTGGAAGGTCTAATCTTTCCATGATTACTACTTTCTTGTTTTTTCTCTCTCTCTGTCTCTGCCCCCTCCACCCTGCTGCTGTCCTCTGCTTGGCGTTGGGGACCCGAGTGCCATTTCTCTCTGCCACTAGTGATGTGAAGGCAGAGAGGGGGTGCCTCTCCCTTACTTTGGCCAGGGAAATGGGGAGATGTGCTTTTGTCTTACCTTGTATGATGATTTGGGACTCAGAACATATTTGTCTTTTTCTCCAGGGAACCAGTATTATAAGTGACAGCTAGATTCCCAGGATAGCCCTCTACAGCCACTTTCATTCACAAAGTCCCTGAGGTACAATGTAAACAAGACTGTTTTGTTCAATCTAATAAGTGCTGAAGCCAGGTTGACTTAAAAAAAAAAAAGGACTTTTTACTCTTTCAAGTGATTACAATGTGGTGTAACACACATCACGACAGAAAAAATGTTCATGGTAAAAGAGAAACCTGAATGTAGGGTGCCTTTATGGTGTGGAAGCTTCCAAGATGTGGTTGTATCTGATAAGAGTTTTAAGGACAGGTGTGGGGAGGGATGATTTTCATGCTCGTACAAAAGCAATGAGTATAGAAGGCATGAGCATATCCTGGGAATGAAAGTAAAGCCAAGTGAGGAAGGAAACATGAGTCTACAAAGGATGTGGAAGGAAATCAGAATGAAGGGTGCCATGAGATCAAGGAAGCCTTTGGATTCCATGCAAGATGTGTGAGTATTTTCTTTTGGAAGCATGCTTCATGAAGATGGTCTGCAGATCATTTCCATCTACAAATCTCTCTTAACATGCAGATCCATGTCCTCCCCCAACCTTCTAAATCAATACTGTATGAAGGTAGGAGGAAATCGTATTTCTGAGCTACCACAGTTCCCACGGACACCAAATTGGGTGGACTCGACTTCTGAACAATGGTGAGCCCTCACAGGCCATGGTGTGGGGGAATTGCAAAGTTGGTGGTAATTTGCTGTAATTCAGTTAAAAGTCATTTACACTGCAGAATAATCTTGGAAGAGTCTTCCTGGACTATATCCAGAGAATGCCTTGGAGTTAAAATTTGAGTGGAAAAATCCTTTAATTTTCATACCAACTTACTGAGGGAAGAATTCTAATTTCCATTTTACAAATGCAGAACACTGGGTCAAGTTTACAGGGTCTGACCAGAGCTAAGCCTCCTAAGGAGTAAAGTCCATGAGTCTGTGGTCTGTGCTTCTACTGACATCACTCCTCTTGGCTAGACTGGTCTGAATGTCCAATCAAAGCTTTTTTTTTTTTTTTTTTCCAGTTGAGGAAATGGATATGAGTGAACTGATTCCCACATCCCTGTGCCACTGCACTCTGTCCCTCTACTCTCCATGGCTGCCTCTCTTGGGTTTCCACTGGACCCTCTTTGAGTAAGGGGGAGACTCTCCTCCTCTGACCCCTGCCTGCCTGCTGAATGGTAACACGCCTGGTGACAAAGAGACACTGACCATAGTCTGTTCCTGCTCATCATCTCAGCAGGGGGAAAAAAATCCAAACCAAAAAACAAACAAACAAACAAAAAATGTGGATTATGCAGTCCCTGTTGTCCTCTCTTTGACTTAGTGTCTTGGGTTCCAGGGTGAGAAACTATTCTTTGACAAGATTTCTATAAATGAACTTGGTTAACTAGAAACCCAGATATGCTCATAATATGTGTCAATTAAAGATGTTTTGGTTGACACTTGGAACTCTGAATGCAAATCCAAAAAAACAATTTAACAATTCAATTACAAGAAGAGAAAGTTAAAAAAGAAAAAGAAAAAAAAAAAAAGACTCAAACAAAGTGTCTTCTACCAAGCATCCAAATGAAGAAAAGAAGTATAATGATCATGTAGTTCCATCCAACCATCAGGGGTTCTTCACCTCAGTGCCACCCAACTCTTGATTCTGATGTGTGAGAACCCACCTTCCCGACTAGTAGGTAAATAATGCCTGTTTTCATTTTCGATAAATAGGCTTATCCAGTCCCTACAACTGATCAGACTGTTGGGGAAATATGATGCATTTTAATAAACCCACAATTTAGTCAAATACAGCAAAATCCCATAATACCATTTTCCCAGAGAGTGGGAAATGAAAATGCATTAAGCGGGAAATATCATGTGTGTGGCCACCCAACCATGTCTTGAAAAGATAAATGTTACATACAGGAAAAGATTAGAAGTATAATGATTAAATGTGGACACCCACATGAGAGCCTGTAGGAGGAGGAGAAGGGAAGACACTAATTCATAGCCTTCTATATGTATGTGACTGTCCTAATGATTTTATTAGTGCAGAGACATGGAAGACAGTTGAAAGTCAGGGATGAGATGAGGCAGGGGTGCCTAGCATCGAGTTTGCCATTTCTCAAGCATTGTCACACAGGACACATCATCTGAGATCCCCGAGCCTCCTTTGACACACTCCTTTAAACCCCTTTTAAGGGGTTTAAAATACCCCCCATTTCTGGAAACAGGTACCACTGATGGTCTTCCTCCCCCCCCACCCCAGACCTCTGAAATCAGATTGTCTGTCATTTACCGAAAATACCTAGATGCAAACAGTGATGCATTTGAGAGTAAGCTTGCTTCATTCTTCCCTCCAGGAGCAGTTGGCATGCAAGAACTAATACCTAAATGTGCTTTGCTGTGTTTACTAGGAAGCATAAGGAAGTCACAGATCAGTTTTCATTGTTGAAAGGGAAGGTATTCAAGAAATGTGGCTGCTGGAAAGATTATCTGGACACCGGTGCACAGGAGCAAACAAGGTCTGTGACCTCAATGGCAGGCTCACTGTGACTGCGGATTTCTAATATGTCGACAGGCTTTGGGTCTTGCACCCACGTCACAGAGGAACTTGCCACCCATCAGCCTGGAGTCCACCGATGTTGCCAGGACATACCATGCCTTTCGTGAACTCCATCACTGACCTCTCTATAACCAGTCAGCATATCCTTCTTGCCTTCACGCTCAGAAACTTTTGGTAGGTTCAGGATGAGACTGAGACCTGCTCTCACGCTGGCACAGCTCCAGGTGACCAGCCCATGTGGGTGGAGGAGAAGCTCCCACCTCCCTGGAATCATCAGAGGCTACTGATATTTGCCCAAAGAAACCATGAACAATGGAGTGTCCACAAAGGCTCAGCACCATTCATAAACCCATGCCCTTCTGCCTGGCCTCCCAGTTCCCTTCTCTGAAACTACTCTCTGGCCTCCTGCCTCTGTCTCAGTAAAGATCGAATGGAGCTCCTGGGTTTGGCCTAGGACGTGGGTCCCACATGCAACATCTGTTATTCCCCCCATCATAAAGGATGCCCGTTGATATAGAGGGAGATTCATTTTAGAAGTCCATTTTTGACATCACTAACCACTGTATACCAGAGCACTAAACCCTAACAGGGCTGCAGGCTGAGCAATGATGTTGCTAGTGTGGCTTGGCTCTGGAGGGCCTAGGGGCATCCTGGGCCTTGGGGTGACTCAGCAGTTCTCACCCAGGGAAGAATTTGCTCTCTTGGGTACCTTCAGCAATTTCTAGAGACAATTTTTTTGTTGCCGCAGCTTGATGCATGTGTGATGGGGGGAGATAATATTGGCATTTGGTGGACAGAGGTCAGAAATGCAGCTGAATGAGTATCCTGCAGGGCTCAGAATAGCCCCCCATGACCCCCCCCAAAAAATGATCCAATCTCGAATGTTTATCTTGCCAATGTTGAGAAAAGAGATCTAAATGGACAATTACATTTTTCCCCAAAAGCTTAAAAATTATTTTATCAAATAAAAACTTAGAATTCATACAAAAATGAACCAATGTGATTTTTTTCTTGCTCTGTATCTGCTATATTCTCTATGATAGAATTTGCATACTATGATTAGATGTATTTTATGTTACAAAATTATATTTTTGTCTTAAATATGTATTCTATGTTATAGATATGCATTTTATGTCATAAATATATGTTTAATATCATCAATTATTGTAGTATAATTATATAAATGATAATAAAATGATACCATGATATAGAATGATTCTATATACAGCAAAACAAGTAAGGAAGGCATAATAGGGGTAATAGAATGCACAAAGAAGTAATAGATGGTCTACTGAAAACTTCAGAGTAAGAGTGCAGGTTATACCAGTAGATAAGTATGAGCAATCCTTCCTGTTGGCCATGGCTGTCCAACGACCCGCGGGAAAAACACCTGGGCTCTGTGTCAATTTCTGGACCCCAGTCAGACCCACTGAATAGAATTATTGGGGCTGGACCCCAAGATTCCACAGGAATTCTTCAGGAAATTGCAATGTTCACCCAAGTCTGAGAACCACAGTACCACCCCTTCAAGAAATAAAACATCTTCGTGTCTAGAATCCCAAATGATGCCAGACTCAGCTCTGAGTGGCGGGCAGGGAAGGTCCAATGATTAAGTGTATGGACAGTGGAGTATAAGGTTTATCTCCCTCACCGGGGCCAGGCAATACATTCCAAGTGTTCCGGAAGGACTGGCACTCATGCCATTATGCTCTGTTGCTACAGAGTCACTCGTCTGAAGGATAATGAGGGGCTGTTCTACATCTCACTCAAATGTGTCCGCCATCTTCTGAAAAGAAGGCACACATTTGACTCTCCATTGGTATTTACAAACCAAAAAATGGTCATATGGATCTTAAATTGCTGATGAATCAGGCACTCTTAACTCTCCCCACTTCTGACTGGAGAGCAAAAATCAAATCAATTACTCATAAACACTTGTGATAAGATTAATTTAATTTTTTTTCTTAAACAAAGAGGGTAAATTAAAAGAATCAGCTTGCTTCTTCCCACACTGTAGTGACAAGATTAAAAATTAAATTTA
Source organism: Mellivora capensis (assembly GCA_004024625.1). Lineage (NCBI taxonomy): Eukaryota > Metazoa > Chordata > Mammalia > Carnivora > Mustelidae > Mellivora > Mellivora capensis. Next base: position 73,636 of record PISX010001390.1, on the reverse strand, counting down.
TACATATTTCATTTCTACATAATAAAGCCTTTTTGCAAAAAGAAAAAAAAATACCACAGTTCATCTAATTAAATCAAAGAAAATTGCCTGCAGCGATGCTACAGTATTACAATTAAGCCACTGCCAAAACCAGCCCTCAGAATTCTTAAACACTACTCAGGGTTTAAATTCCAAATCAGCTTTTGGTGGGTGTGTAAGTATGTGTGTGTGAATTTTGGGGGTGACTTTGGGGAAATGTAGAGTCTTCTCCTATGTTGGTACACAAGGGTGGGGAAAGGATTTTCAAAGATCTTGGAATCACTGATACATTGAAGACAACAAGATCTAATTTGCATTAAAAAAAAAAAACTCAGCCTAAAGTTTAGGAAAAGTAACAAATCAAGAGTGTTCACCCTTTTGTTTTGTTTTGTTTGGTTTTTCATCTCCCAAAGAGTAAAAGCATTGCAAAATTGGAAGTTAGATGCTTCCCGAAAAACCCTTGACAGTAGTACAATTTCTCAAAGTCTGCAAAGATTGCTCGTGTGGTGATCAAGACACAGTGTGTGATCCCAGCCTTGTCAAGAGCTGCGAAGTCCAGGTACCACTCGAAATGACACCCAATGACACCGACTCAGCCTGGGGTTTGAAGAGAGCTGGCTCACGCCTCCTCACAAAGACCTCATTATTCGGAGGCTAGGCAGGTTGGTGGAGGTGACCATGGCCCCCCCAGGGGCAAAGAAGCCCGGCATATGGCCCCCACCTTCCTGCACACAATATGGTCTTCGGGAAGTTCCCAATTTGGTTTCTGATGACATTCTGGCAGGATTGAATTTTGTTCTTGGAAGTCAGGCCCTGGAATGGGGAGAGGCTCACACGTGCTGGCCTGAGTCCTGGTTTTGGTGAATCATTCATGCCTTCTTTTAGGTTAAAACGATGTTCCATGACAGGTGCTGAGCAAATGTTTACTGAATAGACATTTCTCTCAGCAGCAGCTTGGCAAGCAGTGTCATGGGCCCGGAATAGCCTGTGAGGGTCACCACATTCTCGGTTCCTTCTGGCTGGTGGAGGGCAAGTGTCTGAGCTTGGGGACCATGTGTTTACTTGGAAGCTGAGAGTTCTCTGTCAGTCACAGCAGGAACCAGCTACCAGAGGGCTTTTTAAAGTCTGTCCCCGAGCACCTTGTCATTTGATCTTGGCAATGTCCCCGGGGATGTGTAAGAAGTCCACGACTGTTTATCTGAAATCCCCCAAACCAGAAAACTCTGAAAGCCAGATGTTTGTTCATAAATTTGGCATAAACTAATGTGGCAGCAAAAACGGAACAGAACAAAAGTGATATTATTTATGATCTTCATGTCGCCCGCAGAATGAAAACAAGCATAGATTTGGCAGTAGAAATATTGATGAGTTTAATTATGGGATGCCCTCCCAGCCCCCCTGGTGGTGCACATGATATATGGAATACGTGCCTATTACCTGCATGAGGTGTGGATTGTTGTATATAACAAAGGAGCTCCAAACTCAGCAAATAAAATGGCATGCACTTATCATCCAGTCCAGGTAGGTCAAGAATCTACATGGCTTATCTGGGTGGGTCCTCTGCTCGGGTGTCAGGAGGCTGTAGTCATCCATAGTCTCTCACCTGGCCACAAGACTGTCCCCAATGGAGGCCACCATCATCTCTGACTGCGACTGGATCCTCTTCCAAGGTGACCCATATGGTGCTGGCAGGATTCAGTTCTCAAGACGCTGGACTGAGGACCTCAGCTACTTGCTGGCCATTGACCCATTCCTTCCCAGGTAGCCTGCTCCATCAAAACACTCATATATGACATACCAGAGAGAGAAATACCAGGGGGATGGGAGTTAGAATCTTTTGTGACCGAATCTTAGAAGTGATCCTCTCCTCTCCATATCCTCTCATTAGATGGGAGTCCTAGGTCTAGCCCCACCCAAGGGAAAATGACTTCACAAGGGCACAAACACCAGGGGTATGGGAGTTGGGAAGCCATGTCACAAACCGAGGGACCCACATTATCACCCCTAAGTTCTGAACAGTTAATGTTCTAGATTTCAAGACTGATGGGGGTGAGTAAACACGTGAACTCAAGTCTTCCCACGCTTACCTTTTGCTCTCCTCATGTGACACGCTCTAACTCCGTCTTCAGAACGGTTAAAGATAGTCTAGTGGAAAAGGAAGCACTCTGGAGTCCCCATGGGCCTCAGCCTGACTCTGCATTCCGTCACTCACAAACTGTGTGACCATGGGCAAGGTGCATAGGGTCTCTGAGCTGCGGTTTCTTCCTCTGTTGGTGTTGTTGCCCAGAGGGTGCGTGAGCATGCATGGAGGGGTCCTGCCTGGCCCCATGGATGACAGGCGCTCCGTGAGTGGAAGAGCCTTCACTTGTGAAGCTCCCCTAACCTTTGCTCTCCCTCCCCTGTGGCAGGGAAGCATGATCACCTCATTTTACAGAAGGGGAATTGGAGGCTTAGACGAGGCTTAGAGATCAGCCAAATACCCCTGTCAGAACCACCACCTGAAGTTAATTTAGGAATCTGGTTATGAGTTTATTTTCTGTTTCCGTGACCGGAACATGGGCTCCATGAGAGAAGGGACCTCAGTGTATCCTTTCCTGCCCCTTCCCCAGCACCCCAACTCCTAGCTTCACGGGGTCATTGCTTTGCGAAACTTGGTTTGAGAAATCAGTGCATGAGCGCAACTTTCCTTCCCCGACCTGTTCCTCAACTGGGACCCTGCGGCTAATCTGCGGTGGACACTGAAGCCTGTGGCACTTACTCAGTGGCCTCGAAGTACATTTGTATTCATTCATTCATTCATTCATTCACTCACTCACTCATTCATTGTTGGTTGCTAGTTCTGGGACAATCTGATACAAGAGAATGTGTGCTAAGCCTCACAAATTCAGAAACTTTTAAAACGTCTTTCAATTACCTTCAGAAGCCCATTCATGGGTCACTGGGATGTGAGCCCCAACTGTAGGGAGGCATTTGGATAGAGATTATCCCACTTTCATATGAATTAGCCTGCACCTAACCAGCATTGCTTTTTTTCTGAAACACAAACCCACAGCAGTGAAATAAGACGGAATTTGATGTTCGATTTGCCCTGTCTTCTTAGCCCCGAGGTTGGCTTTTAGGACTGAACCCTGTGGTTACAACTCCTTCCCTATCTCCAACTCCAACCCTGGGAGAACACAGTCCAGTGTGGACAGCTTCACTTCAGCAAGATCTGAGGACAGGCTCTTGTCCATTAGGGCTCCCTTCTCCACCCGGCCCCCTGTTCTCAGATCTTGTCATCCTCCTAAGCCTACTGCCTGCACAGTTTCCTTCAGGGATCTTTATTTGGCTCCAAACCCAGGGAAGTCATACCTAGCAGGGATTCCCAGGCAATGTGCCCCATACCATGAGGTTCAGGTGTAGGAAGGAAGGGCCCATCACTTTCAGGCCCTTTGGTCTGGGGAGCGCGGGACAGCGCTATAGACAGCCATCTAGCTTCCCCACCTACTAACCCTAAATGACTCAGGCGTAGCTTCCAGTGCCAATTCTTCTTCTTATTAAAAATACTAAGGCCTAAGGCGTCTGGGTGGCTCAGTCGGTTAAGCACCTGCCTTCGCCTCAGGTAATGGTCTCAGGGTCCTGGGGTTGAGCTGCACATCAGGCTCCCTGCTCAGTGGGGAGCCTGCTTCTCCCTCTGCCGCTGCTCCCCCTGCTTGCATTCTCTCTCTTCCTCTCTCTCTCTCAAATAAATGAATAAAATTTCAAAAAAAAAATATATTAAGTGCTAAATTCTGAATGTTTACCATGTGGTTAGGTGCTTTTCTTCCATGACCACAATAGTCCATTTTAATCATTAGTCATGGAATTTAATATTGTTGGCCTGTCCAACTTAAAGAAAATCAGTTTAAGGGACTTTCCCAAAACCACAGAGGCACTACCTATCAGAAATTAAAACATTGGCATTCTGATTTTAAATCTATGCCTGTGTTTATTTTAACCACATGGTTAGCCTGATCTTTCTTCTTTAGATTGTCCATGATCTACTGAGAGGTGCATTCTGTGAGCAGAGATAGCTATGCCATAAAACAGAAAGTTTCATAGGAGAGGGTTAAATGAAATGCTATCAGCATTCAAAAGAGGGAAGAGTAATTTCCGGCTGGGTATCAAGGAAGGCTTTCTGGCAGATGTGGCATCAGCTCTATAAATGTGTAACATAGCATCTTGTACACCCAGGCTCTACAGCACCCCGAGCTCCACCTTCTTCCTCCTCCATCAGTGTGGCCCTTCTTTCTTCTCCTCCTCCCCCTGCTCAATCTCACCCATTCTTTTTTGTCAAGACAAGACCTTGTATTTTCTGGGACATTCCTCTGAGAAAAAAAATGCAAGAATTTCTACATAGAGGTAAGTCCATGTGGTTTGAAGAATCATTGGAAATTACACCTATCCATCTGGAAGTGTGTGGCTATTGTCCATGGAAGTATCTCAGGAAGCAGTAGGGTGTAGAAGGCCAGTGGGTTAGTGCCTTGGAGGACCAACCATGGATAAAGGTCTAAAAGATTTTCTTGGCAGCAAGAAGAAAAAAAAAAAAAATCAAAGAGCCAGGCATGCCAGTATGGGCATGCCATCAGTAACAGCTTGTTCCTGGAAGAGTTGGGGATATAGCCTGGGGAAGTTGCCCTCAGCCCCATGGGTGAGGTCATGGACATCTGCTTGGATGACCATAGTACACTGCATACCACCTGCCTTGTGAAACTGTATGTGGTAAGTTACCTTGGAAATTCTTTCATTTTATATCTGGGTGACCTAGTATGTTACGATCTTTGAGATTCAGGCCAGGGGTATGTATTTTGATAAAGCTTTGTAGATGATTCTGAGACATTCTATCAGATCACAAAGTATGTTCTGGAGTGAGAAGATAAGTGTCATGCTTTAGTCAAACCCAGGAGCATGGTGCCTGACTGGAGGTACCTCAGGTGCAAAAACCCACATGTGATACCAGTGGATCGCGGGCTCTAGTGTGTGAAGATTAGACCTCGTTGCCTGGCATTTTTCCCCTTTGAAGTTTTCATCAGGTCATTGTTCACCTGCTCCTGGATGGGATGATTTGCCAGTCGTTGCCACAAGGAAGAATTTTCCCTCAGCGATCAGAATTGGGAAGAAGGACCCATTGCTGTTAGCAGTAGAGAGAGGATGAGAAAATGCAGCTCCAGAGACACAGACGCCTCTGGTCAAACCTGAGCCTTTCTCACAGCCTGGAGTGGAGAAACACGCCTGTCCACCCAACCTCCCGCCTGGGAAGTGTCTACAGCAGCTGGCTCCTGGTGGACACAGAACTGTCTTCTCAGAATGAAAACTGACCTGTCCATTCACAAAGCAATTGGAGAAGAAGAAAAGAACACCAATGGCTATTTGACCCCACTATCTAGCTTAGGGAGGCAGAACAAGCAAATGTTTTTTTTCCCCTGGGTCATAACACTAAAATAAAACTTTCTGGCCAAACTGATAAAACAAATCACAGCAGTGAGGTTCATACTTTGTTGTTCCAGAATGGCTAGTTGCCATCACGGTCATCATTGCACTAATTTAATCTTCTCGTGAACATAATTATGAGGTCATTTTGCCCAACATCACCAAGTTACGCGAGGAGAGACTGAGTCCTGGCTGAGGTCCCCAGTCAGTGGCCTGTGCTGTCAGAGTCACCTGGGCTATATGGTTACCCACAGAAGATAATTGGTTGCAAGTCCCTGAGCGGGACGACAGTTGGTGAAACAGACCAGCCGGCACCTAGACAGACGGGGCAGAGGACCTTCTACCAAAACTATGTTTGTCATGGAAGAAGCAAGACAAGAACAGACAAGGGGCCTGAGACACAGCCTTCTGGACTTAATTTGCCACAAGAAGATGCATTCAATAGTAGAAGGTAACATATAAATTATCACGTGTTTGATAATTTTGGAAAAACCACTATCTGTGGAACAAAGTACCTCACATACATTTTCTTCACTTGTCAGTCTGTTAGGAGCTCTTGCTCCCACTTTCTAGTTCAGTAATGAGGTTTCTACGGGAAAAGTGACCTGCTGTAGCCACTGAGCATGTCATTTAGAGGGCAAGACATCAAACCCAGGGCTATCTGGGTGCTTGTTGCCCATTCTTTCCATGCTGGTCACATTGCTTCCTTCATGCAGACTGGCACGTGCATACTCAAAGGTCATAAGAAAGGAAGTATACCAATTTGGGAAAATTTGGAAACCAGGACCATTCTGCTTCTTCAGAAAGCAAGAATTTGCTGGAGACTAATCAGGACTAAAAAATCCAGAGAGTCTGAATGTTTCTCATATAACAATAAACCATCTGTGGCTTTGCTGTGAGAAGTGTTTATTCATTGCTCAAACACTTACTGAGTAGGTACAGTATATTAGCCGCATGGCTAGACCTTAGAAAGGTCAGAGGGGAATTGTTCCAAGATTCTGCCTCCCAGGAACTCAAGACCAAGAAAATAAGACACGGTGATCATGTAATTGCTCTTAAAGATTTCATCATATATCGCTGTTCATTGCCATGTTGCTTCCTTCTTCTTCCTGTGGAAACTGGGTTTTCCTTACCTCATTGACTTTGGACTTGGTGAGTAGGATGTAGGAGTCATAAAATATACCATTGTCAAGCCAAAGCTTTAAAGTGCATTCCAAATTTTTCCCATCTCTCTTCTGCATTCTGACATAATGATGGTAACTCCCAGGTAAATATTGCTCAAACTGCCTGGGATCCGAATGAGGAAACACTTGGAACAGAGTTTTACCTCACAGAGCTACACCCTAGAACAGAGTCAACCTGCATCCTACAGAGACTCTAAGTGAGAAATGAATACTGCTCTACACTGCTGAGATTGGGGTTGTTTGTTATAGAAGGAAAGCTAACAGATGGTGAGGACATGAAAATTACACCAACCAATTCTAATACAAGATGGAAACTGATGAACTGATGAGTTCTAAGAGAAATACAGTTTTTTTGAAATAGATTGTTTCTGTTGATAAAAAATCAGGAAGGAAGGCCCTACAGAGATGTGAGGCAGACCCAGCTGAGCAGGAATTGAACGTGGCAATAAGGTTGAGCAGGTTCTGATGCTCACATGACTCGGGGCTGGGGCAGGAGGTTAGGGAGGGGTCCGTCAGATTAGAATATTGGATAAAAACCCGTTTCTTCTTTGTTACTCTGTGAATCCTTTAGGCCTGCACTCATTTTGGTGGACTACTGTGTACGTATGGAATCTCAAGAACTCGGATCATAATGGACTCACTTCTCCCCCGAGACGTTCCGGTGGCGCGTACGATGTGATGTACATTGGATGGAGATCTGGGGGCCTCCCCCGGATTCACAAGTGAGGGGAAGCGATGAGACAGATACGAGAAGAGCTGAGCTTATTGCTCTTCTTAAGATTAAAAGGCTTTGTGATTTTGGATTATGTTCTTCTGTTGCCTGACCTCAATTCCCTCTCCCATTTACCTAGGCAATGGAGTAAGAATCTCTAAGGACGCTTTCAACTCTGGAAACTCTGAGCTGCTAAGGATTCATTTTCATGAAAGATGCCAATGTTAGGTTTGATTTCAGCTGCCAATTAAGTGTCACATCACACACACATATAAGGTTGCTATGTTGACCCAGACAATGGAAAACATCAGCTTTGTCTATGATAAAGGTCTCCCAGTTAATTGCCAGTCTCCTCACTCCCCTGGGTCTTATTCTTTCACATTCATGTTAACCTTAAATTTCCTTCTGTCATTTCTTAAAAACCTGCGTGTGTTCTTCAGAGAGCTTCTGTTTCTCTCACTCTTTAAATCTTAACTCTTTACAAACAAATGTTGAATCCCATAGACAAGTTCTTCCATTTCCGTCTTTCTTATTTCCCTCTCTCGTTCTGACAGAGCCTTCAGTTTCTCACCCTAAGACTCTTTCCGACATGTCCAAGCTAAAAGCCTGAGTTATTCCTGTCTTTTAACCCTTATCTTTCAGAAAATTCTGTTGTGATGTGCACGGGGTGTTATACATAACTAATGGATCATTGAACACTACATCAAAAGCTAACGATGTATACTATGGTGGTTAGCTGAACATAGTAAAAAATTAAAAAGTAAAATTTAAAAATATGCAAGAAAACTCTGTCGGGGCTGTGCTAAAAATATACCCCAAATTTCAGTTCTTCTCACCAACTCCAACATGACCTCTGCACCCTCTCATCAGTAGTGAATGTAGTATAACCAGCTTCCCTGCTTCCCCTTGATCCCCACTCGGAGTAAATGTGATTTGGCAGCTATGACAATGTGCTGCTCAGATCTTCTGCTGCATGGTCAATGGATGATCCCAGAAGCTGTTCCTCCAGATCCACCCCCATATTTGTGCCAAGATTATGCTTTTCAAAGGCTGTCCCCAGTCCATGACCAAGCACACTGGAGGGACTAATCCAGCACCACTCCTACAAGGGGTAGGACTCCACCAATTGGTGGCTTGGCTCCAAAACAACCACTGGTTTGGTAAAATCTTTCTTAGAATAGTCCAAGCATTAAGGAGGGCATGCGATGTGATGGGCACCGGGCATATAAGCAACTGATAAATTACTGAACACTACATCTGAAGACTGTTGTACTATATGTTGGCTAATTGAATTTAAATTAAAAAAAAAGAAAGGATAGTCTAACACTCTTCATATCCAATCCTCCTTCCTTCTCCTACCTTCCCTTTTTAATGGGAATTGGATCTGCATTGAGGTCCCAAGATTCTCCTTGCCTATGTCAGCTCCACATTTCTAAATGGACTCCAGTGAGACTGATTGAAGAAATCATTCTCAGACACATCATAACCGAACAGCTGAAAATGTAAGACAAAAGAAAAATTCTGAAAGCAGCCAGAGACACATGGCACATAACTTCAAAAAGAACAATCATGTGAATGATGGGAAGTTTCTCCTGTAAAGTCATGGAGGCCAGTAGGAAGTGGGCAACATTTTCATTTTCATTTTGCTGGAAGAGAAGAGCTGCCAATCCAGGAATATATAATCAGGGAAAGTATCTTTCAGGAATGAAGATAAAATAAAGACATTCTCAGTTTTGGCAAAGGTTAATATTTTCTGCTTAATATCTTTAAAATATATATGGCAAATGAATGCCCTTCCACCCCTCAGCTCATGCTCTCTGTCTCTCTAATATCAATGAATAAAATCTTCTAAAAGTGATTTTTTTTAAATTTACTTATTTGACACAGAAAGAGCTCTCTTGCAAGTGGGGGGAGGGAGAGGGACAAGCAGGCTCCCTGCTGAGTGCAGAGGCTGAGGCAGGGCAGGATCTCAACACCAGAGATCATGACCTGAGGCAAAATCAAGAGTCCTCTGGCTTAACTGACTAAGCCACCCAGGCACTCCAGTTTTTCTTCTATGAAAGTATTTGATTTCATAGAAACCTTCTGGGGAAAAAAATCCAGGCCAAAATTATATCACTGGCAAATTCTGCCCAACAGTTAAAGAAGAAATTAAATATTCTCTACAATCTATTTCAGAAAGTAGAAGAGAAGAAACACTTCTCAACTAATTTTATGAGTCCAGTATTATCCTGCTCCCAAAACCAAGCAAAGGAAACCATAGAACAATGTTGTTCATAAATATAGAAGCAAAAATCCTCCACAAAATTTTAGCAAATCAATTCCAGAAATATGTACAAGTTAGAATACACCCTGATTGCATCCCCCATTTTAATATAGAAAAGAAGAAAAACTACATGAACGTATTAATTGATACAGAAAACAGAACTTGAGAAAATTCAACATCTATTCATATATATATATATATATATTTTTTTTTTAATGCTAGGCAAACTAGGAATAGAAAAGCTCTTCCTTAATCTGGAAAAGAGAATTGACCAAAAAAGCCTGTAGCTATCTTCCTATTTAATGGTGAAAGACTGAATTCCTTCCCTATAGGTGGGGAATGAGTCAAGGAAGTCTGTCCACCACTCTGTTTCAGCTAGGAAGCCTAGCAAGTGCAAAGAAACAAGAGGAGGTAATAATAGAAACACAGCTTCAAAAGGAAGAAATTAAAATTTTCTTTGCAGAAAAATCCAGTGGGATCTACAAAATGCTCCTCCATGTATTATTAAGATTACAAAGGCCATTCAATGGAGAAAGGATAGTCTGCTCAATAAATAATTTTGGAAATACTGAACATCCATATACAAAAAGAAAAAAATCAGTTTGACCTCATTCTTACCCTTTCACAAAAATTAACTCTAACCGGATCAAAGATCTAAATGTAAACCATTTAAACTATCAGAAGAAATCATGGGATTAATTCTTACAGGATTAGGTAATAAAATCATGATCTATAAAAGGAAAAAATTATAAATTAGGCTTTATCAAAGTAAGTGTTGAGAGAATGAAAACAAAGACAACAGACTGGGAGAGATACCTGGAAATGAGATAAACAAAAATAAAAAATTGTATTTGCAATATGTAAAGATTTCTCAAGACTCAACTGTAAGAACATAATCCAGTTAAAAATGGGCACAAGACTTGAACAGTCACAAAACAGGCTATACCAATGACAGATAAACACAAGACTCTGTGCTTGACATCATTAATCAATAGAGAAATGGAAATTAAAAGCACGTGGGACACTACTGCACCCTTTTTACAATTAAAACAAGACCAAGCGCTGGGGAGGATGAACAGCAACTGGGAACCTCCCATGTGCTGGTGGATCCAAAAGTTCATGTTCATTTTGGAAAAGAAGTTTGGCAATTTCTGATGAAGTTTTATATATACATACCACATGACCTAGCAACCGCACTCCCAAGTATTAATCCTACAAAGAAATGAAAACGTGCACACAGAAACCTATGTGTGAACGTTTTTAGCAGACCCGTTCATCATAATTATCCAAACTCGAAACTACCCCAGTGCCCTTCGGTGGGTGAGTGTATAAGCAGGCTAGTAAATGCATCCGTATAGTGGAATGCTCCTCAACAGTAAAAAGGACTGAAATCTTGGTACCTACAACAACATCCGTGTATCTCAAAGGCATTAATCTCGGTGAAAAAAGTCATTTGCAAAAGGTTATATGGTACAGGCATGAAATGTAAATAATAAAGCCCATGTATGATTTTTTTAAAAAAGCTATTTGCAAACAAGGAATGGAAGGGAATTCCTTTAATGTGATAAGACATAGCTACTCGAAATGTATGACAAATATACTTCATGCTGAATCATTAGAAGGAGTGTCTTTCAAATTATGAACAAGACAAGAATGTCACTTCCTCTGTTTCTGTTCCACATTGCTATATAAATCCCAGCCAACAGAATAAGGGAAAAGATTAACATATAGAAAGAAAAGAAAAGAAAAACATTATTTTATGGCTCATGATTGTCAATATAGCAAACTCTAAAGTATCTATGGGTTGTTAAAAATAAGAGTTCAGAGAAAAGGCTACATATGAAATCAATATATTTTTAAATTGCATTTCTATATTCAAGCAGAAAAAGTAAAGGTACTATTTATTTTCAATAGCGATAAAAGCATATGATACATATAAATAATTCTGTAAAAGATGTGCACCTGTATTAAAATAAAACTTTATTGAAGCCTTTTTAAAGACCCAAATAAATGGATAGATATATCATTTTTAGCAATTTAAAGGCTCTGTATTTAAAATGTTAAATCTTCTCAAGGTAATCTATAGAGTCAATGCAATCCAATCTAATCCCCAAAAGATTGTTCTAGAATTTGGCAAGCTGATGTTAAAATCTATATGGAAGTACAAAAGCCTAAAAGTATCTAGGGTACTCTGAGAAAGTAGTCAGGTGCGGTAGCTTGCCCTACCAGACTTCGAGTTCTATAGCATATGTATAGTAACAAAGACCATATAATATTGCAAATTGTTCAGTGTAACAGAAGAAAGAGCCCAGACAGGGATCCTTATGTTAAAACTTGGAATTTAACAGGGAACGCACTTTGGGTAACTGGGAGGAAATTATCAATGCATGAATGGTGTTGATTATTTGGTTATTCATATGGGGAATAATGAAAATGCATGCCTACTTTATAATGCATGCCTCCCTTAGAAGCACTCCTCACCTGCTGAAGACCAAAATGTAAGTGATCACATTAAAAATGTTAAAATGATTTTATAAGGTTTAAGCAGGGGAGGGTTCTCTTACATAAGCCTCCCTCCAGTCTCCACTAAGAAAGACACAGTGGCATAAAGGATGCAGTTACACTAAAACCCAACATTTCTGTTCATCCAAAGGCACCAGACGGGTAATGAAAAGAGAAGCCACCAACTGGGAGTGTCAAATCGCACAAAGCAAACAGAAGACCCACATCCAAAATGTTTGACAACTGAATCCAAGTTAATAAGAAAATATGAAAATTCAGCAAAAATGTGGATACAAGCATTGAACAGTCTCATTGAGAGAAAGAAAACACTAAATAAAGAAACATAAATAAATAAATGAAAATAGAAAACACATAGATAAATAAGTATCTCCATATAATTAGTAATGTATATAATATATCCATGTATAATTAAATGGATGCTATATACAATATGTCGAGCTATATGTAATTAACAATATATTCTATTAATACATAATTATTTATTTTTTATGTTTACCAGTTTCTTAAAGGATATGAATCATTAAGAAGTAGAAGAGATCCACAAGGCAAGGTATGGGGAAATCACAGATTTTCCATGCCCTCTCCAGGTACGCCATACTCCTCCACATCCAACCCAGAAAATAATTCATGTTTATCTGAATCTTTAGATGTTCAGCCTAAATTATAACCAGTTTAATATAAATTAGACCATTTGCAACTACTAGAGAGACAAAAAGTAAGATACTCATGATGCCAATTGTTGGTGATTATATTACTATCTTTCTACTGGGAGTGGAATTGGCACAACCGCTTTGGTAAGAAATCTGGCACGATCTCCTAAGATTGAACATTTCCATTTCCAAGTATGCTACATTGTATTCTCAGGCATAGATACTCTTGAACCTGTGACCTAGGGCAAGTGTAAGAATGTTTATTCAACACTTCACAGTAGCAAAAACCACGGACCCGACCCAATTCAAGTGCCCATCAATAAATAAATACACTGAGGTATATTCACCCAATTGATTATTAAGCACTAGGGAAAAGAATCACTGCTACACACATAGATACATCTCTTTTTTATTGAAGTATAGTTCACATACAATATTATATCAGTTCCAAGTGTACATCATAGTGATTTGACAATTATGTGCATTATGCTATGCTCACCACAATAAATATAGTCACCATCCGTCATCATACAATCTTTTTACAGTGTTATTGACTATATTCCCTATGCTGTGCTTTTCCTCTCTGTGACTTGTTTACTTTAGAACTAGAGGTTCACCTGTTTCACTATCCCCTCTCCCCTTCCTAACTCCGGCAATCACCAGTTTGTTCTCTGTATTTACGAGTCTGTTTTTATTTGTAGTTGTTTTGTTTGTTTTGTCGTTTAGACTTGACATATAAACAAAATCGTATATTTGTCTTTCTCGGTCTGACTTATTTCACTTAGGATAATATCCTTCAGGTCCATCCATGTTGTTGCAAATGGCAAGATCTCATATTTTTTATGGCTGAGTAATATTCCATTATAATATTATACTCCATTATAATATTCTATTGTACTCAGTATTCCATAATACTCCGTTATATGGTGTGTGTGTGTATAATATAGACTATAGGTATACAGAGATTATATTTTATACACACACACACCATATTTAATATCAGCATGGTATATATAACACCATTTTATATATATATATATATATATACACATATACGTATATGTAATATATATACCAATATGTGCATAGGTATAAATCTCATATATATATATATATATATATAAAATAACATATACGTACCATCTCTTGTTTATCCATTTATCTACCAATAGACATTTAGATTACTTAAGATTACTTCCAAAACTTGGCTATCGTAAATAATGCTGTGATAAACATAGGGAGGCCTATATCATTTCGAGTTACTATTTTCATTTTCTTTGGATAAATACCCAGTAGTGGAATTACTAGGTTATGCAGCAATTCTATGTTTAATTTTTTAAGGGACTATCACACTGTTTTCCCCAGTGGTTGTGTCATTGTACATTCCCACCACCAGTACACAAGGGTTCCTTTTTTCTACATCCTCAACAACACTTGTTATTTCTTGTCTTTTTGATACCAGTCATTATGGCTTGGTGTGAAGTAATATCTTATTGTGGTTTTGATTTGCATTTTCTTGCTGATGAGTGATGTTGAGCATCTTTTCATGTGTTTTTTGGCCTTCTTTTGTCTTCTTTGGAAAAAAGTCTATTTAGGTCTTCTGCCCATTTTTTAATTGAATTATTTGTTTTTTGTTTGTGTTGAGTTCTGTAAGTTCTTAATATATTTTGCATAGTAACTGCTTATCAGATATGTCATCTGCAAATATCTTCTCCCATTCACTAAGTTGACTTTTTGTTTTGTTGGTGGTTTCCTTCACTGTCCAAAACCTTTTTATGCTGGTGTATACCCAATAACTTATTCTTACTTTTGTTTCTCATGCATAAGGAGACAGATCCATAAATATGTTGCTAAGGTCCAGGTCCCAGAAATTACCATCGACTTTTTTGTAGGGGGGGGATTTTTATGGTTTCAGGTCTCACATTCAGGTCTTTAGTTCATTTTGAGTTTATTTTTGTGTATGGCATAAGAAAAGGGTCCAGTTTCATTCTTTTGCATAAAGCTGTCCAGTTTTCCCAGCACCACTTTTTGAAGAGACTGTCTTTTCTCCATTATGTATTCTTACCTCTTTTGCCATAAATTTATTGACCATATATGAGTAGATTTATTTATGGGCTCTTTACCCTGTTCCATTGATCTATATTTGTCTATTTTGCGCTATACCATATTGTTTAGATTACTACAATTTCGCAGTTTATCTTCAGATCTGGGATTGTGATACCTCTAGCTTTTTTCTTCTTTTTCAAGATTTCTTTAGGTATTTGGAGTCTTTGTTCCATACAAATTTGAAGATTATTTGTTCTAGCTCTGTGAATAATGCTGTGGGTATTTAAAAAATAATTTATGTATTTATTTTTAAAAAGAGAGAGCAAGCACAAGCAGAGGGAGGAGCAGAGGGAGAGAGAGACTTTCCAGCAGACTCCCCACTAAGCATGGAGTCCAATGAGGGGCTTCTACCTCAGGACCCTGAGATCATGAGCTGAGCTGAAATCAAGAGTTGGTTGCTGAACTAACTGAGCCACTCAGGTGCCCCTGCTGTTGGTATTTTGATAAAACAATCTATAGATTGCTTGAGGTGGTATGGACATTTTGACAATGTTAATTCTTCCATGCCATGAGCAAATTTCTATAGCATAGCAATATCTTAAAGCATAAGGTAGGTTGAAGAGTGATAGCTATAGACTATTATGGAGAGAAAGATTCTGTTTACATGAAATTCAAAATAATGAAAAAAATGCGTCATTTAGGCATAAATACAGATAATTTTTGAAGGGAGTATGGTAGATCCAAAATTCTCTGGGAGGGGTATTCACAGAGCAATGGTGAGGTATACATTATGGCACTGGTAATATTCTGTCTTGGAATTGCTCATTTTTTATTATGCTTCTTAACATGCATATATTAAATACATTACTTCATGGGAATCAAATAATATTTCTTTAAAAGAATAAAAATATAAGAGCATGGGCAGAAGACAGACCAAGTGCATAACTGTTTGAGGAACACAGGACTATTAGAACTGGAAAAGAGAATGTGTGTATGGCTTTATGTGAGAACATGGCCTGAGTATTTAAGATGAGCTGGGGGGTGGATGACTGTCCAGAAGGGAGTTCTTATCTGCTATAGAAGGATGGCAAGAAGGGGCAGGATGTATGCTCTGGTTATCCATTACTACATTAAAACCCATGCCAAAAAAAATCCAAAATCTAGTGGTTTAAGCAAAGGTAGAATTTATTTTGCTCACAAATTTTGTGGTGAGGGCAGGGTTCAGTGGGGCCAGTGTGTGTCTGCTTTACTCAAGAACAACAGGTCAGTTCCACGCTGAGAACTGGAATCCTTAGGTTTGCTCACTTGCCCAACTGGCCTGGGAGACTCCAAAAGTGGGTGCCAGCAACAGATGAGGCTTTTGAGGCATCCAATCCTCTCTCTATCTCTGTGTGGTCTCTCCAGTAAGAAGGCTTCAGGACATCCAGTCTTCTTAGATGTTGACCCAGGGCTCCAAAGATACATATCCCAAGAGAGAGCCAGGAGGAAATGGCCCCTAATTTTCTAACTCAGCCTCGGAACCAATGCAGTAGTCATTCCAGCCACAGTCAAGGTAACCACAGAAGTCCCACCCACTTTCAAGGGAAGGAAAATATTTTTTTCCACCTTTTCTGGGGAACAATACAAATTTTCTGCAAGAACATGGAGAACTGAAAATGTTGTGGAAATTTTAGAAAAACACAAACTGGCCCAGTGTGTGCTGTAGTCCCCAGGGGACTGGAGGGAAGTCGGGGTCTAGGTAAAGAGGAGAAGGAAAATCAAGGTTGGAGGCAGGTGGGGGACCCTTACTGTAGACCTTAGTGCTTAGGTTTGCAAGAGGAACAAAAGGGCATCATGGAAATTCAGGGTTTAAAGGTGAGGAGGAGAAAATACCATTTAAAGGGGGATGATTTGTACCAACATGAGAAAGACATCGAGAAGGAGAAACTGGTGTTAGAAAGACTCAGAGGATGCCTTGCCCAACCAGGCAAGTGTAACAGAACCTAAGGGATTGTGAGGATTGAAAAAAAAAATTGAAGACAGGGACATGCCCCCCAGAATACGAGGTGTCCATGAGTAACCAGCAGTTGCCTAAAGGCCACAAGGACTCAGGGTGGCACCTTCATCAGTGAAAGCAATCATCATGAGGAAGAATTCCTAAAATGCCAGGCCACCAGTTCTCAAAACTGTCTCACCAGGCAACCCGGCACCACCGCATTGCAGGCAGAATGTGATGTCCTGTCAGAAGGGGAAATGAATAATTTAGAGTGATGTCGTCTATAAATATTTAACGATATGAAAAAAATGTTCATGAGACAATGTTAAATAAGAAAGGAAAGAAAGAAAGAAAGAGAGAAAGGAAGGAAGGAGGGAAGGGAGAGAGAGAGAAAGGCAGATTGCAAAATACTATAAATGCATAGGAAGAAAGAAAAGATGCTTGCTAAAATATTAACAGTGTTTATCTCTAGCTGGGGAATCATTTATTTTTTTTATCCTGGCTTTTTAATATGTCAAAATTTCTACAATAAAATTTTGTTAGCATTTTAATAAAAGAAGATATCAATTGTCATTTTTTAAAAAATAGGCAGCCTTATGTTACAGAAGACCAGATAAAGGATGTTCCAACGAGATTTATTCAACCAACCCTTTGCTATACAGTTTTACTGCTTCTCTTAGGAGGTGTGCTTACATAAAGCTGGCGTTTCTTACCTATTAAGTAACACAGCGGCTCTCAAAGTGGGACACTTCCAGGATTCAAAACTGGCACCGTCGTTTCGTGATACCAAGATGCTAGTGCTCGTTGTCACGGTGTTGAAATGGGCGCTGAGGGTGCAGAAGAGAGGGAGGGAAAACTGCTGGTGCTTCAGCATGAGTCAGGGAGGGGCACCCACCTGTCCCGTGCTTAGTGCATTCAACGCGCCATGCTCATAGCTTAAAAAAAAAAAAAAAAAAAAAGTTTGTTGTGTTTCATCTTTGATGAAGCCATAAAAATCAATTGTATCGAATTTCGACCCTCAAGTTTAATCTTGTTAATATTCTGCGTAACAAACGGGGCAGAATGCATAGGGCCCGTCTGCCACACTCTTGTACTCCGGAAAGCACATGCACAATTGAGTCACAAATCAAACCAGCTTTTTCCACGGCTCCTTGTTTTACCTGAAAGAATAACTGGCAGACTACAGCCATTAAACTCGAGTACTTGGCGGATATTTCTGTAAAAATGACCACAGTGGGTCCTCCACGTTAGCGCTCAATCATTGAAAGTATCTGTTGCCAATGAAAAAATTTGAACTTTTAAGAAAAAAAAATGAATTTTTTCCAAGTATGTACCTTCCACCATGAGCTTGACAGCTTCCTGACGATTGAAGACTTTTTTTAAGATGAGATGAGCAGTGACTCGTTTTTAAATACTGTATAATGAAATATGTCAATATTTGGAAGTTCTGTATAACTCAGTAAAGCAGTATTTTCCATAAGCAGTATTTTCCAAACAACCAATGCACGACATTATAGGATCATGCATAGGTAAACTATACAGTCAGAGTGTGAGAGATAATGAAAAATATGAAGAGTTCATCAGTATGATTTCAGAATCCACACTGCAATTTTTAAGAGCACCAGTTGTTGAATTTTGGTGTAGTAGAAAAGAAAAATATCTAGAATTTTCTGGAAAGACTACTAAAATTTTTCTCCTTTTCTCATCTCCACATCTGTGTCAGGCCAGATTTTTGTCATATAGTTGAACCAACACAGCAATCCCAAGAGCCTGCAGGCAGACACTGGTAGGCAAATGTGGCTGTGTTTTACTGAACCAGATATTAAAGAGATTTGAAAGAAAGAATGAAAGACAGAAAGAGAAAGAAAAGAGAGAGAGAGGGAAGGAGCGAGGAAAGGGGGGGGAAGGGAGGGTGAGAGAAGGGGAGGGAGGGAGGGAGGAAGAAAGGAAGGAAAGAAGGAGAAAGAAAAAAAGAAATAAAGAAAGGTAAAACCACTTCTCACTACTTATTTAAAAACAATTATAAATCCTATAGTTCTTGGTTTAGAAACTGTGGTTGCTTGCCATTAAAATGTTACTTTCATTAACATACAGTGGGTTTGCTTTTGTTATTTTTAAAATAAATAAATGATTTTAAATTATTAGTTTTATTTCTATTCCAGTTAATATATATATTTATGTATTTGTATCTATTTTTATATATACATATATAATTACTGCAATAGAAATAAAACTAATAATCTATGTGTGTGTGTGTGTATATATATATATCACATAAAAACACATATACATATATACATCATATAAACGCTTTTTGGGGTCCTGAATCCAAAATACTGGGAAGCTGCTGAATTACCAGAAGACATATCGGACACATAGGAGAAAATCCCCTTCCTCCTGGATATCTTTGTGCAAGGCCATGATTTCTGGAGGTGCCCTAGTCATCTTGTGGGGTAAATGAGGGATGCCCCCAACCAGGGGAGGACAGCTGAGCAGAACCACAGGAAAAGCCTGGCTTTTGCTGATGACATTGAGCCCCTGAGTCCATCAGTTGTATTCACTTAGCTTTGGACTGATTCTGAGAGATAAAGACTACATCTGATGGTTCAAGGCACTCTTAGTCACTCTGTTATTTGAACTAAAGGCACCCTAACTGCTATAGGTTGCAAGTCATCTCATAAAAGGGGGGACCAGACATTGATGCCGCTATGTCTGCCTCTGCGGAATGGCCTTCTGTGTATTAGCCCCCGTCACGCTCCCACCCACATGCTGAGAGAGGTTGTATTACTCCCACTGAACACATCGGGACTCTGAAGCACAGAATATGTCTATTGATGATCTGAGGTCGCACAGACAAAACTATGGCCAGTACTCGAACCATCATCTTTTTGGCTTTGCAGTCAGTTCTCTTCCTGTTACAACCATCACCAGGTTCAATAGCCCAAGCCTGCATTTACAAGCATGCTAAATATAAGCATCTCAGAGCGATTTTCAAGCATCATGATGATTTTTTTTTTCAAAGATTTTATTTATTTATTTTAGAGAGAGAGCACGTGTGAGTGCGCGACCAGGGGCAGGAGCAGAGGGCAGAGGAGGAGAGAGAATCTCAAGCAGACTCCATGGGGAGCATGGAGCCCTGATCTCACGATGCTGAGGTTGTGACCTGAGCTGAAATGAAGAGTCACACCCAACCAACTGAGCCACCCAGGCGCCCCATCTCATCTTCCAAATTTAATAACCGAATACACTGAGCTTTCTTTGTTTTTAAGTTTTTTTTTGTTTGACTTCATAATTACACAGGCAGTTTTTTTCTGGTTGCAGAATTGCTTCCACATTTCACACAACTTTTGCCACCCTGTATGTAATGATACTTTGTCACGTGTGCATGCCCAGCAGGCTGCAAATTCCTGCACAGGGTTTGACGCGCGATAGGGCTTTCACAGCAGTAAGCATCATGGTGATGAGCACATCTAGCCTCCCCGAAGGGCGAGGTACCTGATATAGATCACCGCTAACTCTGAAGGCAGCGCTTCGATGTGATCATTATGGACATTCTGTAGGTGACGAAACAGGCTCACTAGGCTGACCTATGCAAAGGCACAGGCATAGTTCGAGGGGGAACCAAATTTCAAGCACACTTTCTTCTGGCAACATTAAGGAGCAAAATTTGTAACGTTACCCTGTCTTCTCTCGTTCAATACCTGCAGTGATTAGAGACTCGCTCCTTCCCAGGGAACCCATTCTTTCCTAGCCCTCATAATTATAAAGGTCTTTCTTGGAGTGATCTGCATTTCCACACATCATCCTATGAAGATAAGAATGCAGATATTTAAAATCCACTGTGGTTCACGGGGCGTCTCAGAGACACAGCAGTTGTGTGTGTGTGTGACTGTGGTGCCCTCGATGGAGGGAGGGCCCCACAAGTGTGGTTGAGAAGATCTGTAGCTCCTTTGTTACTAGACTTTTCTTTTTCTTTTCTTTTCTTTTTTTTTAGTATTTTACCTCTCATCATACTCCTACTGCCTCGCACACTGACTCTCACCATGCTAATCTCTTCACCCTGACCCCCTCTAATTCTGATGGCAACTTTATCAGATGTTTCTTTTACAGTTGAGGAAACTGAGTCATGGGAAAGTTAATCCACTTATCCAAGCGCAAACGATCAGTGAGTGGCAGAGTTCGGTGCAGACCATTTATTGCCTGTTTGCCTCTGTTTCCCCAAACTAGTCTCTGTTGCTTCTTCCACATCCCTGAAAGTCAAGGGAGGAAAACGGGACGGATCTTGGAAGACCTCTCTTTCCCAGCACATTCAAATCACAACAAGTTTCGATTAGTTTGTTCAAGTAACTAAATAATACATTTTACCTCTTTGAAAACAAATACATTTTAACTCTTGAAAACAAATGAACAATTTTAATTTTCTCTTTGGTGTTCAGACTATCTTTTGTCCTTTTTAACCGATCCTGGAAAAAAGAATTTAACTGAACAAATCTTCAGGAAACAGGTGAACTTTGATACACATTCACAGAAGCTTTGTCCTTTTTTTTTTTTTCCCATATTGTAGAACTTAAATCATCCCTGCCAACTCCATGGTGCATCTGCTTTAATTTGGGTGCAATAGGATGTACAAATATTAAAAGTAGAGTTGGATAAACTGAGATGATTATGTGCACCCATAGAACAAACGTTTAAACTCTGTGAAACATTCTCCCAAGATCTACCAGCAGGCCCTCCTCTCCTTATACGTACCTGCCACTCTCCACATCAAGAGATGGAATCTGTTTCTCTCCCTCGGGATCTGAACATGACTTCATTTGACCAATAGAATGTGGCAGATATAAGGCTGTGATTGGTTCAGACATAGCCCTCAAGAAGTCTGCTTCTGTAATCGCCATGTTGTAAGACAACAGTCCGGACATCTGGTAACCCCAGTACATTTTACAGAGTCCAAGATGCACCCCACTAAGCCCTGCAAAAATTACAGAATTGCATCTATGTTTTAGCTTTGGTCATGTGTTCCCCAGAAAAAAAAAAAGGATAATAATGCACCAAAGAAGATATGGAAAATTTCAATCCCCCAGAGCATTTCTTCATGATTATTGGCAGTCAGCTCCCATGTATTCTCACAGCTAAAAGCTACTCTAATTTCTATTCCCAAGTGTATTTGTGCCAATCCTTAAATTTGAATTTAAGCTCCAGGTGAATTTTTTTTTTTTTTTTATGAAGGAAATGATGCATTGTTTACTTTTGAGTAACACATCTGGTTTCTTTCACTGAATATAATGTTTCTGATATTTACCCACAGTGGCCTTTTTTTTATTAGTCTTTTATTGTTTTTTATCATAGTTTTCTAAGAGTATACCAAAATCTATTTATCTATGCCACAATGGTAAACATTGGGATTGTTCTATTTTTTGCCCATAATCAATAAAGTTTCTTTGAAAATGTTGATACATATCTTTTTGTGGACCTATGTTATCATTTCTCTTGCATAAATCTCTAGGAATAGTGGCTGGATCATAGAATAGGTGAAAGCTTAACAAAGAAACTGTTCAAATATTCCCAAAAATGATTTTTTGTTTGTTTGTATTTTAAAAGATTTTTATTTATTTATTTATTTGACAGAGAGAAAGTGAGAGAGAGCTTGAGATGGGAGAAGGTCAGAGGGAGAAGCAGACTCCCCATGGAGCTGGGAGCCCGATACGGGGCTCAATTCCAGGACCCCGGGATCATGACCTGAGTGAAAGGCAGTCACTTAACCAACTGAGCCACCCAGGTGCCCCCCAAAATGGTTTTAACTTTTTACATTCCTCCCAAAATGTATGTGATCCAGTTTCTATACATCCTCGTTGCTGTCTGGAGTTGTGAGGGATCTAATTTCAGTTATTCTGCGTGTATGGAGGATTTTATTGTGGTTTTAGTGTCTGTTTCTCAGGTGACAAATATTTTGAGCACCTTTTACTGTCCTCTTGTCCTAATGGGCCTCTTGTTTGTGAAATGGATATTTGCCTCTTGTCCAGTTTCACTGGATTGTGATCGTTTACTTTGATGTACAGAGGTTCTTTATATATTCTGGACGTAAGTCCTTTATTAGATATATGTATTACAATGCTTCATTCCCACTTTGTGGCTTGTCTTTTTATTTTCTTACTGGTCTCTTTTGGTGACTAGAAGTAATTCATTTAGATAAAGTCAAATTTGGTGATTCCCGCCCCCCATGTTTAGTCCTTTTTGTATTCAAAGGAAGAAGATCACAACTTTGTTCGTTTTCGTCTAGAATATTTAGACTTTTGGCTTGCATTCATCTCAAAATAATTTTTGTGTGTAGTGTGAGGTAAGCTCCCTTAATCATCTCATGTAACTGCCTGATTGTTCTAGCATCATTTCTTGAGAAGACTTTCTTTTTCCCCACTATATTGTGCAATAACTTGGCCAAAAATCAATTGACTATACATTTGTGGATCTATTTCTGGATTTCTTCCTGAGCTCTCATATTTTTCTGTTCTTACTCCAATAACACAATAATTAGAATACTGTAGCTTAGAAAGATTCATAATTATAGTGTGAGTCCCCTAACTCCATTATTTTCTTTAAAGATTGTTTTGCATGGAGCATGGAGCGTGGTGCATAAACAATGAATTCTAGAACACTGAAAACAAATTTTAAAAAATAAATAAAATTTTTTAAAAAAGATTGTTTACATTTCCATAAAAGTTTTATCAGCTTGTAAATTTTTTATAATAAAATGATCCATAATTTTAATCCAGAGTGTGTTACATCCATCAGCCAATCTGAAGAGAATAGACACATCGGTGGGTCTTCCCATTCTATGAGTGTAGTACATCTCTCCATTTAAGTCTCTGTCTCAGTAATGTTCATTAGTTTTTAGAGTAAATGTCTTGCTTGTTATCAGACAATTTTTTTTTGTATTTTGTGACTTTTAATGCTATTAAAATAGATTTTCAAACTTCATTTTATTTTTTTTAATTTAATTTAATTTTTTTCAGTGTTCCAAAATTCATTGTTTAAGCACCACACCCAGCACTCCATGCAATATGTGCCCTCCTTAATACCCACCACCAGACTCACCCATGCCCCCACCCTCCTCCCCTCTAAAACCCTCAGTTTGTTTCTCAGAGTCCACAACCTCTCATGGTTCGTCTTCCCCTCCAGTTTCCCCCAACTCACTTCTCCTCTCCATCTCCCAAAGTCCTTCATGTTAATATCATTTTCTAATCGTTTCTTTCTAGTATATAGAAATTCACAAGTTTTATTTTGGTCTCCTATCCGGTGACCTTGCTATATTCACTCATTAACACAAGTATTTTTGGTTTTGTCTTTCAAAGTTTTTAGGATTACTGATGTGAAAAATCAAGTCATCTATGAATAAAGACAATTTAACTTCTTGTGTGCCCAACTTAATACCCCTTATTTATTTTTCGGGCCCAGTGTTTGCAGGAACCAATAGTATGATGTTAAAAGAAGTGCCAAAAGTGAACAACCTTATTGTATTTCTAATCTTAGTTGCAAAACAACGAATAATTCATTAAGTAAGAATTACCTTAGTTACTTACTTCGTATAGGAGTATTTTCATAAATGCCCTTTATAGATTAAGGACGTTTCTTTTCTTTCTTTCTAACTTGTTGTGAGTTTTTTTAAAAAAAATTAATCATGAGTGGCTGCTAAGTTTACTGAAATCCTTTCTCCTGCATGTGGTAAATTACATTAATTGGCTTTCAAATATTAAACTAACCTTGCATTCTTAAAATAAATCCCTCTTGCTTATGTTGTATTGTCCTTTCTTATATATTGCCAGATTTGATTTTCAAAAAAAAATCATTATGAATTTCTACACCTATGTTTCTGAGTTACTGACTCCTTTTTGGTAATATTTTTGTCTGATTTATTTATCAGAGATATTTTGACATAATAAAATTAATTGAAAAATGTTTGCTTCTCCTCTATTTTCTTTTTTTAAGATTTTATTTATTTGACAATCAGAGAGGGGGTGGGGAGCAACAAAGGGAGAGGGAGAAACAGGCTCCCCACTGACAAGGGAACATGATGCAGGGCTTAATCCTAGGACCCTGTGATCATGACCTGTGCTGAATGCAAATACTTAACCCACTGAGTCACCCAGATGCCCCACTTCTCCTCTATTTTCTAAGACTGCATGCATACAGTTGTTAATTATGAACTTAACATTTGTTAAGATTAATTAGTGCAACAATCTGAATCCAACATTTTCTTTGTGGGAAATTTTGAAATATTAATTTTATTTATTTATTTTATTATTTTATTTTCATATGAATTTAATTAGCCAACATATAGTATGTCATCAGTTTTTGAAGCAGTTTTCAATGATTCATTAGTTGCATAATACCTAGGGCTCATCAGATCACATACCCTCCTTAACTCAATTTATTTAATACATGTAGACACAATCGAGTTTTCTATTCCTCCTTTTCTAAGCTTTCGTAGTTTTTGTCTTTAAAAATGCTGCCCATCTCTTCCAAATGTCAAATTTATTGCAAGATAGTTATTGCATTTATTTCCTTATTATTCTCTTGAGGTTCTGGAACTGAAGAATCTATAATAAGTCTTACTTTTTTATTTCTGATGTTGGTATTCGTATGTATTTATCAGCTTTTAGTTTTTTCTTCTTCTTACTTTAGCTGAGTTTCTCTCCTTTTTCTACTTTCCTAAGATGGAAGCTTAGATGATTAATTTTATTTCTAAGATAAGAAATTGACTATAAATTTTCCTCTGAGCACTGCTTAAGCTGTATTTCACATATTTTAATATTTCTTTTTCATGGGGCGACTGGGGGCTCAGTGGGTTAAAGCCTCTGCCTTCAGCTCAGGTCATGATCCCAGGGTCCTGGGAGGGAGCCTCACATCGGGCTCTCTGCTCAGCCAGGGAGCCTGCTTTCTCCTCTCTCTCTGCCTGCCTCTCTGCCTACTTGTGATCTCTGTCTGTCAAATAAATAAATAAAATCTTTAAAAAAATTATTTCTCTTTCATTTTCATTTGTATCTATTTCTTTTTAACAGATTAGTGTCTTATATTTGAAGAGTTTCTTTGTAAATATAAGGTTGGTGTTTGCTTTTTCATCCATTACAAGAATATTTACTTTTTATTTGGCATGTTTGATCCATTTGTATTTAGTGTAATTATCAGCACGGTTACATTTAAATATATTTCCATTTATTTTCCATTTGTCCCATCTGTTTTATTTCTCTTCTTCACACCTGCCTTTTTAATTAACTGAATATTGTTTGGGTTCCATTTTTCTTAGTTAGCATCCATTGGATTTATCTCTCTATTTTTTAATAATTTTAATGTTGCTTTATTACCATAGTGTTGTTGCAATAACTTTCCCCAGTCTATTTACAAGTATTATATCATTCTAAATATAAGGTAAGAAACATATAATGCAATATTTTTCACATTTTTATTCTGCTGTTGTCATATATTTTACTTCTGCTTATGTTGTAAATGTCACAATATTTGTATACTTTTTTTTTGCTTTACACATTCAATTATTTATTGAAGTTATTAAAATTTATTTAAAATGTTCAGTTTTATTTTGCCTTATGTAAACTACTTTTGGCACTCCTCCTTACTTTTTGTAAATCAGAATTTTAACCTGATATTATTGTCTTCTGCCTGAGGAAATTTGTTTCATAATCTCTATTCTGTGAGTTTGCTGGTGAATGAATTTACTCAGATTTGTTTAAAAAATATGAAATACCTCAATTATACCTTTACTTTTGGGGATATTTTTATTGGATATGGAACTCTGAATCAACAGATCTTTTTTCAGCACTTTAAAGATGCAATTTCACTGTCTCCTGACCTCCATCATGTCTAATTAAAAGTTAGTCATCATTATTATATTTATTCCCCTGTAATTAGTATATATTTTTCCGTGGATAATTCAGGATTTTCTCTTTATCCATTGTTTGTAGTTTGACTATGTTATCTCCTTGTGATTTCCTGAGCTTCCTGGACCTATGAATGTTTTTTTGTTTTCTCCAAATTTCTGGTCATTATTTCTCCATTTCTGGTCATTATTTCTTCATTTATTTTTCCACCTCTTTCTTTCTCCTCTCTTTCTGGAACTTTACAACCATAGTAGTCAATTTCATACCATTCACATGTTCCTGAAACTCTGCTAAAATTGTTTCAGTATTTTCTTTTACCATTGGAATCCACATTATACTGATCCACTGACCGGTTCTTTCCCTGATGTATTCAAACTATATTTAGGTTCATTATTGCATTATTATTTCATATATTGTATTTTTCTATTCTAAAATTTCCATTAGGTTATTTCTTATAGCTTTTATGTATTTCCTCAGAATGCTCAACTATTTACTGATTCTTTTGTGCTTTTCTTTTTTGTGATTTCTTTGAGAAAATTATAATATCTGTATTAAAGTCCCTTCTATGAATCTCATACCTGGGTCATCTGCCCATCTGCTTCTCTTGTCTATGTTTTCTCTTTATTATTAACTACATTTCCTTGCTTCTAGGTATGCTAGGGAATATTTATTGCATACATGATATTGTGGATTCATATAGACACTCTGGATTTTGTTATGTTCCCCATAATAATGTTGAGAATTGTTTTGTTTTGTTTTTTCAAATTTGTTGTTTTGTTTTTTCCCTGGAAGGTAACGAAATTACAGTAGGTCTTCTTAGATTGAATTTGTGCCTTTCTAGTGCCAGTTTACTTTGTTTTGTTTTGTTTTTTTTGGTCCCTGGATTTAGTCTTCATTCTTAAGCACAGTACTTCTGTGTTTTCAGTAAAAAAATCATAGTTTTTACTAAACTCCTGTAATTTGATGAGACATCACTTCCAAATTATGTCTTCCCAGTACTGAGTAACTGTTTAAAACTTCACAATTCTTTAGCTCTCAGCTGTTGGTTTTTGCTGGGCTTCATGGTGATTTCTGGGTACCTTTCTCTTTAATATGAATTTTAGGAACAGTGAAAGATTTAGAAAGTAGCTGGTTTGTAGAATTCAGGGCTTACCAAATGTGAGTCATTCCATTTCATTCAAATTCTCATCAATTTCCAGTCTTAAGTTCACATCTCTTTCTCTCTTTTTTTTTTCCATTTTATTTTATTTTATATCTTACCTGTGTTCCACCATTCATTGTTTATTAACCACACCCAGTGCTCCATGCAATCTTTCTCTTTTGCCCAGTAACACTATTCTTTTATGTCTGAGTTTTCTTCACCAACATCTACACAGAAAAAGCTGATTATGTGTAGAATTAAGTTCATTTCTCTCTCATTTCAAGAATCATATTTGTGTAGTTTTGAATGCTCTCCAACACTTCAGAATATTCTAAAATGTTCTTTCAGAGTTGTAATTGTTATTGCCATTAATATAAATCCAATACAAGATACTCTGATGTTCCAGAATTCGACCTTTCTTCAAAGTATTGATGCTAACAGAAAGTTTTATGTGTTATGGTTCTTTAACTCTAGGAATGTTTAATTAATTATTTATCAGGGGTGCAAACATAGCCCACAGAGGATATGAGAGTAGCTTATGGTAGAAAAGAGCTAACATTGATACTTATTCCATCTTGTACCCAAGGCTTGGCAGACAATATCACCTGAGACCATATCTGTAGTTAGATAATATTTTTATTACCATCATATGAGACAATGAAGTCATAAAGGATTGTCTTGGCTTACTCAAAGCTGTAGAGTTATATGTGACACATCAGGATTCAAGTAATTATCAAATTCTAACATCTATACTCTTTCCATTGATCTTTCCATTGATCTAAATATTTCTGAAATTTCTCTTTTTATCTAAATGTTTATATATTTATTTGAGAGAGAAAGAGAAAGCAGGGGGAATGGTAGGAGAGGGAGAGAGAGAATCTTTTTTTTTTTAAGATTTTATTTATTTATTTGACAGAAATCACAAGTAGGCAGAGAAGCTGGCAGAGAGAGAGTGGGAAGCAGGCTCTCCACTGAGCAGAGAGCCCGACATGGGGCTCAATCCCAGGACCCTGAGATCATGACCTGAGCTGAAGGCAGAGGCTTAACCCACTGAGCAACCCAGGTGACCCAGGAGAGAGAGAGAGAATCCTAAGCAAGCTCCACTCAGCACAGAGCCCAACAGAGGGCTCAAATCAAAGCAGGATTCTGAGATCATGACCTACGTCAAAGCCAAGAGTCAGACTCTTGATTTACTGAGCCACCCAGGTTTCCCAGTGATTTTTTCTTAAGGGAGCCCAACTTGGGGTTTGAACTTAGGACCCTGAGATCAAGACCTGAGTTGAAAGTTTCAGACAGTTTTACTGACAGAGCCACCCAGATACCCTAAATATTTTTGACATTTCTGAGACTCCACCATATCAAAGATGTGAATGCTCCCATAATCTAAGCCCACCTAGGTGGTACTTCAGCATATATAGGAAACTGGTTTTATACTGATTTTCAGGTGTTGGTTGGCAGCAGTTTGTGTGGAGCTCTGTGTTAAATGATGTTGTGGCTTCTTTAGGACTTTGTAGAAAAGATATTTATGAAATATTATGTAATGTTTACCATAGACACCAAAGTTGGAATTGTGGGTATAAGTATCAGGTAACTAAAAATGAATTGGAAATGGTTCTCCACTTCCTTGGAGAAAATAACTTAGTAATTTAAATAACAGAAAAGGAAAGAAGATGGCAACAAATGATCTCCACAACTCTCTGGCCAATAAAATGAGGCAATTTAAGCATGAAAGCTTTTCATGGCAATCCCAGGACAAGTTGCGTGGATTACCAGGGGAAAGAGCTTCTGTCATTTCTCAGTCCAAAGTTTTTTCTGGGCAGTGATGCTTAAGGAATACTCAGTGTGGATTTACACAAACATTGGATCAGATTTGCACAAACAGTGTGGATCACACACACTTTGACAAATCCCTGGAGGGAACTCTGGAGAACATAAGCTCAAGTGTACCCTTTTAGATGTGATTAATCCTTCCTCTTATGATGCCATACTAAGGGCCTTTGGAAGCCTTGGAAAACCTGATAGTCTCAGTCAAGGAAAATTGTAGGGACGTGTGTGTGTGTGTGTGTGTGTGTGCATGTGCACACGCTCATGCATAGTCACAGACTGAATGTTTGTATGCTCTCAAAATTCATATGTTGAAGTCTTAACCCTCATTGTGATGGTACTAGGAGAAAGGGAAATAGTTAGTTCCTGAGGCTGGGTCTGATAAAATTTAGTGCCTTTAAAAAACATACAGAAGAGATATTTCTCTCCCTCTCTCACTCTCTCTCTCTCTCTCCTCCCCACCCCCCCAAACACCCTGTCTCTGCCATAAGAGAATGCAGCAAGAAGGCAGCCATCTGCATGCTAGGAAGAGGCCCTTAATCAGAAACTGAGTGCACTGACAACTTGAGCTTGGATTTCCAGCTTTCAGAACTGTAAGAGAAAACTTTCTGTTACTTAAGCTGTTCACTTCTATGGTATTTTGCCATGACATCACAAGCAAACTAATATGTAGGTTTTGGTGTTATTAATAATTACATTAATTATTAGAGGTTTTTTTACTTATTAATTATTATTATTTTACATGTATAATTCAACCTTTAAGCATTTTGCTTACTCCATTCTTTTACCCCTGACAACAACCCAACCCCCAGAAATCATATGAGGTGGGTATGTGATCTCCATTCTGCAGCTAAGGGAACTGAAGCACATGATGAAGCAAATAAAGTATATGTTTAAGATTCAAATTCAGATGTGTTTGGAAGAAAATTTGGCTGCCAACCAATGAATGTAGTAGTATAATAGGAGTTTGGGCATTAGATATGACACAGTGGTGTCCTTAATCTTCCCAGAATCTTTTCATAATTATCAAGGGCTCTCAACACCTACCTAGCTCCTTCCAGATATCTTCTGGGAATACAGGTTCCCACAACACTAGTCAGATGTGGGACTCTTCCAGAACAACCAAATCACCTGCAGGCTTGACTTTGAGTATTCAGTAAGACCTGCTGTCTAGAGCCTTGTGAACCCAACTCACCTGTCTTATCAGGCCTACATGCTCATGCTATTGAACACCACCCTTGGCCTTGGTGCTGTGGCCCACAGCGTTTCCCAACTGTCAGTCCCCAGTTCACACTCAATACCACCCCAGGACACCCAAATATTGCTGATATTGCAGCAGAAAAAAATGGGCCAGGCTGTCCCATAGGACCGAAAGAAAAGTTCCTCCCTCTTAAAATATTACTAGCCTCAGGTACCAAGAGATCCAACTTCAGAATGAAATCATAAATCTAGAAGCTTCTTTAAAAGTCAGGCATGGAAATCTCTGTTATGTTTGACTTTAGTTGAATGATTCTAGCTATTTTCTTCCTCTAATATCTGGAGTTCAGCCAACCACAGGACACGTGCTTTCTGTTCATTTGTAAATTAATATATCTGGAAGTGAAGATTGTCTCTGAAAAAAGCAGATTCCCTTTTCTCCAAATGTAATGAAATTATGTTTGGGGAAGCCTCTGTTGATGTCCAAGAATCTTTATGAGCCTTTTAAAGTCATTGTTTTCTTCTCACAAATGAGAACTTGCTGATGCCAAGGAGTAATGAACTGGAAAACCACATGGTGACAGTTGGTTCTTAAGCTGGCCCGAGTGCATAGCAAGGCCTGCTGGGGAAGGAAGGTTGTGACTTCCTTATTTCTTGCTTGTTCTCTGTTTCTTATTTTTCCTTTTTTTATCACCCCCTCCTCTCTTGCCCTCTCCCTCCTTTATCCCTTATGCAATGCATACAGGGTTTAAAAGAGACTGGCCCGAGGTCAGTTAGTTGAATGGTCAATTCCTGTTGTATGAACATGATACTTAATCATGTTCAGTTTCCTCATCACTGGAATGGTGACAATACACCCTTCCTCACTTCCTTTCTCCAAAAAGAATCTATCTTTGATTCAAGTATCCAATTCTACCCTAATTGCTGTGACTTAAAGGGGTAGAGGAGACCCCCACATTCAAGAGTACTTGAGCCATTATAGTCAATAATGGTCATCTTGTTCCCCTGTGGAACAAGTAATTAAAAAACCCAGAATTTGGGGTAGGTATTGGTTGGCTATGACATGGGGGAGTAGACTTCTCTCTCTGCCCCTGAAAGCATGGTGCCTCAGAGGTCTAGAATCCTTTACATGACAATAGGGGAAGCCACTCTGAGGATGAAGCTGTCACACCAAATGGGGGCACAAGAATGGGGGACAACGGAAGCCCAGTCCCTGATCATGCTCTATACCTACACTAGACCTGGACTCCCTGTACATGGGAAAAATTCCCTTATACTTTAAACCAGTTCAAAGAGGTTTTTTTTTGTTTTTTATATCCCAAACCATCCTGTGTGTATGTGAAAATCAAATGTGATCATTTACACCCACAATTAATAGTATATCCTCAAGAGGTGTTCATTAACTTCCTTCCCTCTAATTTAGAGTTTCTCCCTTTATTAATTGACTCTCCTTTTCTTCTCTCTGTAACCCAAACATATCTTGGTATTACCAGGCCTGAAAATCCACATAAAGTATGAAAATGTTGTTAGGATTTCTTTGTTTCCATGAAACAAGAGACCTTTTCAATTTACTCCAAGCATGGAGGGTTTAGTGCAGGGAGACACATTACAAAAGGAAAACTGGGTTCTCAGCCCATATACAAGCTCTGGATGGGTTCAAAAAATAGCTGGAAAGAGCAGAAACCACAGTACCTCTGGGCCTCATGACCCAGTGCTTTCCATGAACCGGAACTCTTGAGTACTTTCTTTATGTCCTCAGCAGAAGAAACCTGTACAGCCATACTCTAATGGGACCTATCAATGGCCTTTCTACAAATACTTCCTGTCCCAGTGGCCTCTACCTCAGTACCTCTCATTTCAATCCAAAAGACAAAAGATGTGATGGGTACATAGCTCCAGTGGGACAAAGCTCTCTGTCTACCAGCCACCCTGCGAATTGGCTGTAAGAAGCCATTGTTCCTTCTTTAGTCCAGTCATCTTTGACCAGAGTTCCAGAGTCACACTGCATAGAACACAACTATATGTATGTATTCAAACAACTGTCATTTATCAAATAGTTATGTAAGTACATTGTGTTAGGTACTTGTCATAAATAAAATAATTGAAGAACTTTTCAGGTAAAGTGGTCTTAGAAATAGGGAGATGGTGCAAACAGATATAAATCAAGCTGTAATAGAAAAGGAAGCCCACAGTGAGAGCGTAGAAATACATTGTGTGGAGAGGAAAGTATAACTGATACACAGTAGGCAGAGGATGCCGCCACTCTGAGCTATGCTTGAGTCAAGATCTAAATGCAACGTGGGAGTGAACTACTTCAATATTGGAAGAAAGAGTTTTGGAAGGGAACATCTGGTGCAAACGTCCTGAGTCAAGAATGTGCTTGATTTGTTGAAGGAACAATCCACAGGCCAGTGTGCTTTCAGTGATGTGACAACAGAGAGAGGGTACGAGATCTGGACAGATGGTGGAATTGGTGTCCCTCTTTCCTCGGTATGACCTTAAAGGGTGCCAGTGATTTTCAGAGGGGTCCAAGTTCATGTGGGCTTCCTGTGGCTTGGGTTCTCTGGTAGAGGGAACTAAGATACAGGTCTTGGACTTCCAAGTCCCACAGTGAAGTCACTCACCCTATTTCTTCCCATTAGGTCCAATTAATGGATTCAATACTTTCTTTTTCAATTCTTGGCACTTCCCTGTGGCACCTGTTCCTCTCACCCACATTTTCCTTCTAAGATGCCTCACCCTGCAGCTGGAAGGAGTCTCCTAGGACAACCTGAAGACATAGCATGAGAATTTCATGTCTCCCGCAACTAGACCATTGCCGCTGGAGGACAGGTGCTTTATCTTGCTCCCAGGTGTAATCTCACAGGTTTGACTAGCACCTGGTATATAATAGGTCCTCAGGAACTCTTGGGGACTGCCAGTATCTCTATGTTCAACGCAACCATTCTTGATCCTCCACTGAACCCCTTGTCGGTTCTTGCTGCTCCAGGGTCCTGCAGATTGGAAAAGCATTTCTCCTCTGACCAATGACATAGGTTCCTCTCTGGAATCTTGGCTAGCTTTAATTCATCATAAGTTTAAACTTTTATTAGGTTTCTGTGTTATAACAATGTTTTATTTTTTTAATTGGTCTTTGTCCTGATTCCTGACATAATGCTCCTAAAACCCACCTGAGTGATGAGTGTCTTTTATATTTACTGAGATGACTTGGGAGCTGAGGAAGACTACATAGCTTCAGTATGGGGGCTTGTTGCATTAAGGTCAAGCCAGGATCTGAGGATTGGGACCCTCAGTCCTACCCCTTGACTTCCCCTAGAAGAGACAGGAGCTGAAGATTGTGTCAGGTCAAAATGGCTAATGGTTTAATCAATCACATCTATACACTGACACTTCTCTAAAAACTTCTAAAGAATAGGGTTAGGGGAGCTTCTAAGTTGGTGAAAACAAGGATGTGTTGGGAAGATGGACCACACTAAAAGGGCATGAAAACTCTATACTACATACTGCACCCATCCCCCCAAACCCTTTCTGATGCATCTGTCTATTTTTATGTTGTATCCTTTATAAGAAACCAGTAATCATGAATGCTTTCGTGAGTTCTGTGAGTTGTTCTAGCAGATTATGGAACCCCAGTAGGGGGTTGTGGGGACCCACACATTTGTAGTTAGCTGGATAGAAGTGTATGTGGTCTGGGGATTGCACTTGCAGCTGGATTCTAAAATGAGGAGCTGGCATCTAAAATAAGGGCAGTCTTGTGGGACTGAGCCCTTACTCTGTGGGATCTGCACTAACTTTAGATAGTCAGTGTCAGAA
This sequence comes from Mellivora capensis, assembly GCA_004024625.1. NCBI lineage: Eukaryota > Metazoa > Chordata > Mammalia > Carnivora > Mustelidae > Mellivora > Mellivora capensis. Next base: position 38,952 of record PISX010001390.1, on the reverse strand, counting down.
TTGAATAGAATTATTGGACACCCAATTGGTGTTGGAGAATTGAAATATCGGTTGTTGGTGTTGGGAAAAAAGCACACAATTCCCAAAAGGGAGTCTATTAGGTCAGTGTTTTTAACTTTCCTCTTGTCAAATATTTAGGATTAATTCTTGGAAGATTATTAGGATGACAGTTGGGAGTTATTATCTAACGATAATACCCCATCTGTAGGGATCAGAGGTAGAGTGGGCCAGTGGCTTGAGTTGGATTCTAAGTTGGTGGGCCCAGTTGGGATGTTGGTATTTTGCTAAAAGCAGACAGAATGCAAATAAGCTGGAGTGAGATTTGGGATTGAGCCAACAGCCATGTGTAAAGTGCTAAGGGCCAAAGCCTGTGAAAACAAGAGCCAGCAAGCATGGCCATGGAGCCATACAAGGTTGCTTCATCCAAGGGTCAGGATCTAGGCTAGGGCTTGAGTCAGCAGGCACAGCCTGGGACTGGGGAGAAGGGATCAAAATCAGTGGGGCTAAAAGGCTCTGCAGAGTCTCCATCTACCCTTTATCTGTTAAGGAAGGTAACTGATACTCAGCTTCACTTAAGGAAACAAGGTCATCAGACAGGTCACCTGCTGTCCTGCTCCATAGTCATGGAGAGAATTAAGATTCTAGGGAAGAAGACCATGTAACAGTTGAACAGAAGTCATAGATTTCCTGTAAGATAAATACAACCAGTTGTTCCTGTTGTCTGAATGATGTAGACCAAAGGGCAGACCATATGCATGCACATTGCCCACCTCTGAGGATCCTTGCCATGGCTGCACTGGCAGGGATGTGCGAGGGAGAGGGTTTTTCAGAAGAGAATCTGCTGCTTCTTCAGCCTTAAGGTATACAGTTATGGGAGGAAATCAGTAATGCTAAGAGAGTCTAAGGAAACAGAATTGGAGGCAGAAACATTCTACCTTAAATTGTAAGGTAAAATAGCATTGTGGCTAAGTAAGCTTATACCAGAACAAGACCAACTAAGGTCAAATGCTGGCCCTGCTACTTCTTATCTGTGTGATTCATGCTCCGGATTAGTAGGCACATCTGCCTGTTAGGAAGGCTGCCTCACTGCTGTTCATTTAGTCTTTTTGGTCACCTATAAAGAAAGCCAAACTGTCAGGATAAGGAAGCTCTACCTCTGCTATTAGCCCTATGTGTTAATCCTATCCCTCCTCTCCTGATTCCCAAACATGATCGTTAGCTCAAAATGTCTGCTCAAAGGGAAGCTTCGCTTTGAGTATCTGTAGCCTAAGTGCAATGGATCGGTGGGTTCTCCTAACTGGGTTCTCCTTAGCACTCAGAGACCAAGCCTAAGTAGAAACTCAGCAGGGATCTGTGTTAATAAACAGGAGTGACAGGGAGTGCATAAGCCAAAGCATGGACCTTTCCTTCTCTAGGGTTTGGAAAGCGAACACAAGGGAAGAGAAGCTGTCCAGGACACAATGTTGGTCACTTAGTTGGCAGACCCTAAGGCAAAAGCCAAGAATCTCAATTCCCTGTTAACTTCACTTTACCAAGCTGCCTTTCTGTCATGGGAGGATAAACAGAACATTTTTTTTTCCCCAAGGAAAAAGAAAAAATAAACTAAGGCATTTTTGGTATTTTTTGTTGTTATTCAATACTATAATTTTAGCACGTAAGTACTTCATAGAGGGGCAAAATGGAAAATCGCATGCCATCCATCACTCACCCTCCCCTAGGTGGTATTTATGCACCCTCATCAGAGGCAAAATATGGTCTTTTGAGTCAGAGTCAGAATAAAACCCCTGTCATTCTCTCACTCGTTGTCACGAAGGAACCTTTCTTCAAATGCAGGTTGCATTAGGCAAAGTGGTTGTGTGTTTGAAATTAAATCACTCAAATCTGATTAAAAACAGGATGTGTAAGCTTCCATTGGGGTTCCTACTTGAATGGGGTGCCATACAAAATCAAGTTGTATTGTATTGTACGGAATGGCTTTGTATTAATGTTCAGAATAACAAGGTCCCGCTGAGAGCCCTTCACGTTTCTCAGTGGTGCTTCAAGTTTGTCAAAATTTTTCAGGATGGGATTTGTACCACCTTTGCTGCATGAACCACAGTTTGGGGGGAAAAATAAGGGATTGCTGAATTAAAATGTCATATTTTTATTACTCTTAAGCTTTTGAGCTGCAGTTGCATGAGAATGAGGGGAATCTTAGACTGTTCATTTACCCTCTTCTCTGGATTTCCGTGCAAGTTTTACTTAGCAGTGCAATGTGGCAGGAAGCATTTGGGCTGTGTAGCCTTGTGTCAAAGGCCAGCTCTCCTGATCACCTGTCCTAATAGTGTCTTCATGGATAAAATTAGGCATAACATTACCATATTTGACTTATTTCACTTGGTATACCCCCCTTCAGTCCCATCCATGTCGATGCAAATGGTAAGTATTCATCCTTTCTGATGGCTGCATAATATTTCAATGCATATATGTACCACATCTTCTTTATCTGTTCATCTGTTGAAGGGCAACCAGGCTCCTTCCACAGCTTGGCTATTGTGGACATTGGCGATGAACATTAGGGTGGAGGTGCCCCTTCTTTGGGGCAGATACATCTGTATCTTTGGAAAGAAACCAGAGAGGAAGAAAAATCATAAAAGACTCTGGACTCCAGAAACAAACTGATGATACAGAAGGGAGGAGCTAGGGGGATGAGGTAGTCAGGTGATGGGTATTAAGGAGGGCATGGGTTGTGATGAGCACTGGTGCTATATACAAAACTAATTTATTACTGAACACTACATCAAAAACCAGTGATGTACTATATGTTAGCTATCTGAGAATATATGAGAACAAAAAATAAAAATAAATAAAGCAAAATAAAAACTTGTGTCCATGACCTCATAAAAAAAAAAAGAAAGAAAGAAATGGCAAATTTGAGATGTTGTTGCAAATAAAGAAGAGACAAATCTTGACAGAAGATCATGGCAGGTAGGAAGGCAAGTAGTAGAAACACTGAGTAGATGGGGAATGGGCAGGAAGAAAGGAAGCTAAGAATGAGTTTGGTTTTCTCTGTTGTTTTTTGTGTTTGTTTGTTTGTTTGTTTGTATTAGCTTGCTAGGGTGACCGTAACAAAGTAGCACAGGGTAGAACAGAAGTGTACTGTCTCAGTCTAGAAGTCCAAGATCAAGATGTCAGTAGATTTGGTTTCTTGGGGCTTCTCTCCTTGCAGAAGGTACTTTCCTCCTGTCTCAGCGTGGACACACCCCTTATGGTCTCTCTGGGTCCAAATTTCTTCTCAAGGGTGCCAGTCAAACTGGATTAGGAACTAAGCTCATGACCTCATGTTAATTTAGTCGCCTCTTTAAAATCTCTGCCTCCGGATACAGTCACATTCTGAGGCACTGGGGATAAAGGCTCCAACATATGGATTTGAAGGGGACACAGTTTGACCCAAACAACTCTGTTCTGTCATTTTTCCTTTGGAGCCACAGCAATATTTTACATAGTTAAAAGCAAAATTAGATCAAAACTTTTCAAAGCAATTTCTAAACATGTCATATAAATTAATCTTTTTCCCATTTCCAGACTAACATGGAATAAGTCAACTATAGTCTGATAGCAATTAAAATTTTTGAACAGAATACAAATAAAACTACCTGAAGATTCTAGAAACTGAACAGTAACAGGGGGTTATAAGCTAAAGTAAACGTGTGAATAATTTTTCCATGACAAGAATGATATTTGCAAATATCCCCCCCTTCTTTCATCTCTCTGTTCAGATTCAAGGATGGATCTCATCACCAGATGTGCAGTGGGCATGGAAAAATAAAACAGAACAAAACGAAACAAACAAACAAATATACCCCTGTGGAAACCCTTTATTTCTAGCCAGAGGACAGAGATAGTAAACTCCCACATGTCAGAGCGTATGGGAGAAATTTCCACTCCTCTTCTCAAAAATATATTCTTCTCTCCCAGTCATGTTCTGAGGACAACCTCAGAAGTGGAACTGCACAGCCACCAAAGCAGCATCCCATCCTAGGCATCTAAAGCCCTAACATGAGACCCTGCTCTCTGCTAAGAGGGTGCCAAGAATACGGGTCCCTGTAGTTTGGAGAAAACCCTTTGTTCCTTTTCTCACCCCTGTGAAAAAATTTCAGCCACATGGAATTAGCCAACAACCTGGCAAGGCTAACATTTAGAAAGAAACCTGTCTTTCTGGCCAGAGGGACTGGGAAGAGTGGCCCCTGGAGGGCCACTGTTTCTTGGTGGAGAAAACTCTGAGATCTGAGAAGGGGACACCTGTTTTCTATGTACGAACTTGCCCAAACCCAGGATTCACTCCTGGGAAGCGCTTGGGTGAGGCAGAACCAAAAAAGCATAGCGAGGGGTGCCTGGGTGGCTCAGTGGGTTAAAGCCTCTGCCTTCGGCTCAGGTCATGATCTCAGGGTCCTGGGATCGAGCCCCGCATCGGGCTCTCTGCTCAGCAGGGAGCCTGCTTCCCCCTCTCTCTCTGCCTGCCTCTCTGCCTACTTGTGATCTCTGTCTGCCAAATAAATAAATAAAATCTTAAAAAAAAAAAAAAGCATAGCGAAGGCTCTAGGAACCGGACTGTGAAATAAACCATAGACTAAACCCCAGACTAAGCCCTGGGTGATACATGTGCAGGCAGATCCAAACAACAGACCAAAGACTTCGAACGCTTAACTGACATAAGCAACACCAAACACAGAAGGTGGGATAGAACTTGCAGGGTCAAGTGAGTCATGTGATTGTTGGAACAAAAATCAACATCGTTCAGGGGACTTTAGCAGAATCCAGAGTCTTGTGAAATAATATTCAAAGTGCCCACGAGACCCTCCAAAACTGTTTGATATACAAAAGCAACACAAACAAGGAAACAAAAAAACCAAGAACATCTAGCCATAAAGCATCTGTTATAATGACATCCCTGCAGCGAAGATGAACAGTCTTGAAGCAGCTGAAACCATAAGTGTAAAGATAGAAGAACAGAAAAATAGAGACAACAAAAAGGAGAAAATGGACATTTTAGAACTGACAAATTCAATATAGAAAATTAAAGAACTCATTGAGTGGTCTCAGTAGCAGAATGGAGAAAGAATAGGAAACAATTGGTGTATTTGAAAATGGGTAGAAATTACACAGTCTGAAGAACAGAGAGAAGAATTTAAAAATTAGAAGAGGGGCACCTGGGGGGCTCAGCACATTAAGCACCCGACTCTTGATTTCAGCTCAGGTCATGACCTCAGGGTCATGAAATCAAGCCTTACATTGGGCCTCGTGCTCAGTGGGGATTCTGCTAATGGATTCTCTCTCTCTGCCCCTCCCCCTGCTCATGTGCTCTCTCCTTCCCTCTCTCTCTCTTTCTCTCTTAAATGAATAAATAATTTTTTTTTTTTTTTAATGAGCAAAGGCACAGGGACCCATGGAAAAGTTTTAAGGCTCTGATTTCATGTAATTGGAAGCATAGAAAAAGAGAAATAGGTATGGAAATAAAAAGAAACATGGGCTATAAAATCACCCTTAGTTTTGAGACCTACATTTCTAGATTCAGAAAGTCCAGTAAAACTAAAACAAGACAAGATGAAAGAAAATCATGCATAGAAATATGGTTTATAATGCTAAAAACTGAACATAAATTCAATATCCAAAAATGAATAATCCAGTTAAAAAATGGGCAGAAGACATGAATAAATTTTTTTTTCCAAAGAAGACATAAAGATGATCAAAAGACACATGAAAGGATGGTCAGCATCATTGATCAACAGGGAAATACAAATTAGAACTACAATGAGATATCACTTCACACCTGTCAGAACGGCTAAAATCAACAACACAAGAAATAACAGGTGTTGGCAAGGATGTGGGGAAAGGGGAAACCTCTTGCACTGTTGGTGGGAATGCAAGATGGTGCAACCACTCTGGAAAACAATCTGGAGTTTCCTCAAAATCTAAAAATAGTACTACCCAACTTTCCACATTTGTACTACTAGGGTTTTTTTTTTTAAGATTTTATTTATTTATTTGACAGACAGAGATCACAAGTAGGCAGAGAGGCAGGCAGAGAGAGACAGGGAGAAGCAGGCTCCCTGCTGAGCAGGGAACCCAATGCTGGGTTCGATCCCAGGACCCTGAGATCATGACCTGAGTCGAAGGCAGAGACTTAACCCACTGAGCCACCCAAGCACCCTGTACTACTAGATATTTACCAAAGAATAAAAAATACTAATTCAAAGGGATACATGCACCCCAGTGTTTTATAACAGCATTATCTATAATAGCCAAAATATGAAAACAGCCCAAGTGTCCATCAACTGATGGATGGATAAAGAAGTTGTGTTATATAAATATACATTTTATGTGTGTGTGTGTGTGTATGCGTGTATGTGCGTGTGTTACTCAACCATCAAAAAGAATGAATCTTTCCATTTGCAACAATGTGGATGGAGCTAAAAAGTATTATTCTAAGCAAAATAAGTCAGTCAAAAACAAATCCTATATGATCTCACTCACATGTGGAATTTAAGAAACAAAACAAATGAACAAAAGAAAAAAGAAAGGCAAACCAAAAAAACAGAATCTTAACTATAGAGAACAAAATTGTTGGTTACCAGGGGAAGGGGTGTAGAAGGGTGGGGGAAATAAGAAGTGGAGATTAAGGAGTGCACCTGTCCTCATGAGCACTGGATGTTATATGGAAGTGTTGAATCATTCTATTGAACACCTGAAACTGATATTACACTATGTGTTAAGTAACTGGAATTTAAATAAAAACTTAAAAAGATTAACAGGAGAAAATCAAACAAACAACCAAAAGAAAAAACAAAACAAAACAAAATGCTGAAAACTGCAGATAAATTACCAAAAAGAAAAAATATGTCTAGAGCAATTAGAGATGGGAAACAATTACATATAAAAACAAATCAAAATGACTGAATTTTCCATCAGAAATCACAGAGCAACCTTTAGTCTCTAGTTTCAAAGGTACAGAGTTCTATATATTTCATTATGTCACACTCCGGAATTCTGTTGGAACCAGAAAACAGTACAACATTTTTAAGCTGTTTTAAGAAAAGAACTATCTGACCAAAATTTTATATCTAATAAAAACATCCACAAGGAATAAAGACAAAATAGAAACATTCCCAGATAAAGGTAAACTAAGAGAACCTGTCATTGGTAAATTTTTCTTATTAGTGATTGCTAAAGGAAATTGTTTATAGTGACAGCAAATGATTGCTGTTAGAGGAAATCTTGGAACTGCAGAAATGGCAAATATTTGGGTGTATAATATAGTGTTTTTACCCATTTAAATTATTTAAAATATGAACAAACATTAAGCACAGAAACAGTAATATTATTTCAAGTATATAGATGTAATACATACAAAGGTCTAAAATAAAGTGGGGAAGGTAAAAGGTTAAATACAAACATAAGTAAAATCTTAACTTGCTAACTAACTATGTTGTTGGCAATGGCATAGGAATGTGTGGTTCTGAGAGTATTGTATATGTGTGATGTGAGATCAAACAAATGAAGAATTATTTTGGTATTATTGGGAAGTGGCATCTTTGTCACAGGATAGACAGCATATTAAGGAAATTCAGTAAAAAAAAAATCTTATAAAGTTCCAAAAATAGTTAACTGAGAAAAATAAAGATTCAAAAACCAAAAGAAATAGATAGATACTCATAAAAAGAACAGAAAATGTAACAAGGAACCAAACATAAATTATAAAAGTAAAAAATCAGAATTGTGAGATTAAAAACTCAAGGGATAAGTCAAATGGTAGACTCAAATTAGATGAATTTGTCAGCTGGAGGACAGATGTTGTATGGCCTGGGTAACCAGCCATAGTAGCAGTGAATTGAGTCAGAGCAGAGAACAGGTGAATCATATCTTTAAATTACTGGAAAGAGGAAGAGTCTATCAAGAATTCTATAGCCAGCCAAACTGTCACACAAGTGTAAAGGTGATATAAATACCCTTTCAGGCAAATAAGAATACATTAGAAACAGTACCTTGCTGGAAAAATAATTAACAGGGGCATGTCAGAAAGACATGCATGTACAGACACACACACACACACATACACAATCCAGAAATAATGGGGCATTAAAATTTTAAATAATAATATTTAAAAGGAGGATCTTTCTCTTAATCCAGAAGTGAGGAAAGATACTATGTTGTCTTTTTTTTTTTTGAGTGTTTGATCAAAATAAAATATTATATAAACATGGCATTAGGGCACCTGGGTGTCTTAGTCATTAAGCATCTGCTTTTGGCACAGCTCATGATCCCAGAGTCTTGGGATCAAGCTCCCTGCTCAGTGGAAAGCCTGCTTCTCCCTCTCCCCATCCCTCTCTCACTCTCCACTGTATTCCCTCTCTTGCTGTGTCTTTGTCAAATAAATAAAATCTTAAAATCTTTAAAAATGGCAATAGAATGGTTAACTTACAGTTCATAGGGAGTAAAAGGAAATAGACAGTATTTCCTCAATCCAATAAAAAGACAGAAAGAAAAAAATGAAAAAAAAAATGGAATACATAAAATAAGAAATTATAAATAAATCCAAATACATCAGTTATCATAATAAATGTAAATGTTTAACTTTCCAGTTACAAAGATAAGTTGTAAGATTGGATGAGAGAGAGAGAAACATAATGTCTTATTAAACTTGGAAGTAAAAGGTTGAGAAAATATATATCAGGCAAAACTAACCAAAAAAAGATGGTGCAGCTATTTTAATATCAAGAAAATAAATTGAAGTCCAAACACATTCTAGGGAACAAGAATGTATCAGGAAGGTATTGCAATTCATAACTTACATATATCCAATTATATATCCTCAAATTATATAACAAAAATGACAGAATTGCAATAAAAAGCTGAAGAATCGAACATCACAGCAGGAGAAATTAATATGCCTCTCTCACAACCGATGTCTCAGGGACAAAATAATAAAGATCTAGAATACTTAAACAACATAATTACTGAGTGTGATATAACAGAAAATATAGACACTTGTGCCCTCAGAATTAGGGAGTAAGTGCTCATTTTGAGTATGTATGGAGAATATAGAAATGTTGACCATTTCCTAAACCACAGATCCCAATATTTGGAAGGATGAGGAACACAGGAGCTTTCCATGTTGTGTCCTACCTGCTCATGCCTCTATTGGAAGAGCCATTTTGGAGAACAATTGGTAATAGCTAATAAAACTAGAAAAGCATATGTCCTATGCATCAGCACTTCTATTTTTAGACCATTTCTATTCATTGCACAAGGATTCATGTACAAGAGTTATATTGCAGTACTGTTCAAAATTGCCAAAAATTGGAAGTACCCTAAATGTCCATGAACCAGAGACTGAATAAGTAAATGGAGCCATACCATACAGTGTCATATTACCGTGCTGGTGAAGCTATTAAGCTAATGCACTAGAGCTTCATGAATTGAACGATGTCAAAAACATCCCAGTCCAGATTCGTTTTCCAAAACTTTTTTGAGGCCAGATGTGTTTTGGCATCTTTTTTTAATTCAGAGAGACATATATCTCTATTTTAATAACATCTTCAACAGAATCAGAGCCAGCAGTATGAAACCAAACATACTAATACTTCTATAGAAAAAAATATATGAATATTGAACAGCTACACATCAATTCCAATCATGTTTTGCCACCTAATGGGTTCAGGTAAAAGTAGATTTTTTTTCTGCCAAACACATTATGGAGAAACAATTTGGTTTTCAGACATTTTGATCTTTCAGTCTCTTGTAGAGATTCTGCCCTTGTATTCAATGAAAAACAGTTGCAAAAATAGACATGTACTATGACAACATCTATATAAATTTTTAAAAAATGCTTAACACAATATATTTTATGGCAACATGCATGTTTAGACATTTATAAAAACTACTCAATAATTACCATATTGGGAAGAGTGTTTACTTCTGGGGAGATAAAGAAGTGAGATCAGTGAGGAGGAATAGGAAAATTCAACTGTATTTGTAGTGTCTTCTTCTTGTTGTTTACATAAAAAGATGAGTAGCAGGTCTTCTTACAAACTAAGTCACTAAAAGTAAAAGAAGTATTTAACCAGATGGGAAGAGTGGGAAAGGAAACGACAGGCAGAGATAAAGCATATGAAAGCCTCAGAAGTATACAGACCGTGGCATTGGCCAGAACACAAGATGGTTCTGTGGCTGGGGAACAGGGTCCTTGTTGGATTGGGAAGATGTAGCTGGAGATGGAAGAGGAGCAGCTGCCATCCTAAAGGTGGGGGTGGGGGTAATCCAGGAAAGGGTATGACCAAATGTGTGACTTCCAATGATCCCTCTTGGAGCCAAATAATGCACAAATCATAGAGGTACAGACTGGAGACAGCTACTGTCACTTAAGTGACCCTGGGCTGTGGACTCTCTTGGCACACATCCTTCTTTGGGATCATCCAAAAATTACTCTGCAAGAGGCCAGGGCAAGCATTTCTACATTTTGAGAGGAGAAAAAGCAAACTATAAAGGTCACATGACCTGCTCAGAGTTATAAAGAGGAAACAAGTAAATTCAGATCCTCTGATGGGATTACCATCTTCTGTTTTCGTTCCCAATACTTGCCATCCCAACAAGAGGGCAGAGAAATAATCAGAGATGTTTTTGAAATACTTTTTTTCTGATTGTCAAGAAATATGGTTTATTTTTTTCCCCAAAAAACTGACAGAAAAGATTCAGTTGTTGAAACGTTCAGATAGGAAACCCCTGAAAGAAGCAAGCTCTTTTGAAGACCCCCTCATTGATGCAAAGGGCAAAGCCAGGTGCAAAGAAAAGAAGTGATGACACCAAGTGGAATTTCGAATGTGGATGTCTTGAATATGTTTTGAGTTCCTTGCCAATTTTCCTCCTTTGTCAATGAAGGCGGTTTCAGGAAAAGACCAAAAGTTAAAGAAATATGGACTTATGCCAGATGAGAAAGCCACAATAAAGACCTTAGAAGAAAAGATGGTGTCAAACATGGGAGTGAGGACCCCTGCCTCAGTTAACAGATGTAAGATTAGGGATTTATAAAAGAGATTATGTGTGTGCACAAAGACAACAGAAGCTCTGGGTGGGGCAGAGGACAGATTCAAGTCCAACACAATCCTGAAATGTTTCCTCTCAGGTCTTCTTTAAGACAAAAATAAGTTGGAAAACATCTCCCCATTTATAGATTGAAAATATCTGAAGGGCAGACTATATATCGTGCCAGATAAAGAACATGCCTTTATAATTGATTAAATCGAATAGTTTCAGATCAATCATGGGCAATTGACAAATTATGAAGCTTTAATCCTGGTGGCCAGTTTTCCCTTTAAGAGCTGAGGAATTGCGTTTAATTAACACCCAGATGGTCAGTTCAGTGCATCATCTGAAAACGTCCCAGGTGCCATTTTGTATTTCTCATAAACCTCATTTTGTCAACTTGCTTAGCCATATACCCTCAAAACTATGCAGGGAAGTAAACTTTGTATGTACATGGGCTGTATATTGGTATCTCATATTGATCATCTATTTTGGGCCAGATACTCTAAAATATAGTAAGTAAGTGTCTACCAAGAATTCTTGTCATTCATTCATTCTTCAGCTCTCTGGAGTCTAATAGGCATTCTCCGTGTGGGAGGGAATGGGAGATGAACAAGAGTCCCAGGCCACAAATCAGATGCAGTCCACAAAGGACAAGCCAGGACACAAAGAAAACAGAGAAGAAGGAAGAGACATAGGAAAGACAAATGGAAGGCAGCAGGTACTTACCAAGCACCTTCTCACCACCTGCCAATTCCCAGCTGCAGCCCAGCACCACCACCATTTTGCTCTTACTTGCCTGCCCTTTCTGTACCCTCTCCCTGTCCAAACTCTGTGCCTTCTGCCTCCCAAGCCTGGCTGCAGGACTGGCAGAACACCTCAATTTCCTTCTCCTTTGTTGTCATTAAAGGGAGCCCCAAAACTCTCCTGCTCACTTTAAGACACAGTGAACAAAATGGGGAATCTAAAAATGCCACAGAATGATCCCCAAATTTCCCTCCCCGCAAAAGCAACAATATAATTCTCTTTCTGTGAGTCAGCTCTAGCTTTAGCTTCAGTGTCATATTCTAACATCCATGAATGTCAGAAAGACCAGCAATCTTGTTCATTTGGAGACCTGAAAAAATAATTTAAGTCACATCTCTTGAATAATGAAGAGATATTAAGCCTTTCCTCTGGGGAGTCTTATAAATAATATTCTTTGTTTATTCAGTGGTACAAAAACATGTTCAAACTATGAAGTTTTAATATCTGCATCGAGCAAAGGTTATTGCAAAGGCATAATATTGAGTTTATATATGAAACAGGCACATTTCTAGGTGTAAACCTATTTCCTAGCATCAGAGGCCTACTCCCTCCTATCTCCTGCAAGACTTAATGCCCCTCCTTCTCCTTCTCCTTCTCCTTCTCCTTCTCCTTCTCCTTCTCCTTCTCCTTCTCCTTCTCCTTCTCCTTCTCCTTCTCCTTCTTCTTCTTCTTCTTCTTCTTCTTCTTCTTCTTCTTCTTCTTCTTCTTCCCCTTCTCCTTCTTCCCATCCTCCTCCTCCTCCTTCCTCCTCTTCTCCTTTTCTTCCTCCTTTTCCCCCTCCTCCTCCACCACCTCCTCTTCTTCTTCTTCCTCCCCCACCTTCCCCTCCTCCTTCTTCTTTCTCTTCTTTTCCTTCCTCTCTTCCACCTCCTCCTCCTCCACTTCCTCATCCTCCTCCTACTTTTTCTTCTTCTTCTTCCTTGATTTGACTGTTTCTGAATTGCTAATATATTAAAAAGGAATTGCTTAAAAATCCAGGATGATTGAGACTCTGCGTGTCATGTGTTTTGAATGGCATTGAAGATGACTTCCTTGCATATATGATGTTCTTTATGATTTTCATACAATTGTATTTTAAGATTTTGTGAAATCTTCTATTGAAAGAAATGGTTTAATGATCCCACCTCTGTGAAAATTAATACAACAGCAAGGGAAGAAAGAATAAGGGAATAGTGGAGTTGGTGGGTTCTTTTCATTATTCTGCTGTTTTATCCTGGTAGCAATATTATGGGAAAGAGCAAATCTCAGGATGCCCTGATGTACTTAAGAATTAGTCCTTGGGCACTTTTATTTTTTGGTCTAAGGTCATTCTGAATATTGGGATGTATCTACTTATTCTTCAATCTCTGTGCTAGCATCCACTGGGGAGGGAGAGGAGAGATCAGAGAAGCAGAGGGGAGGCAAAGTGAATGATAGAGCAATGATGTCTAGAAGAAGCCAAGGCAAGCTATAACCATGATTGGTGCAGCTGACTGCCTCCAAATGCAGATGGGTTTGGGGTCAGTGCCCCCAAGTCCTGACATGCCTGTGCCTGAATTTCTATAGACAGAAATTCAGGTGTCAGAGACAGAGTGTGCTGTTAAAGAACGAAACCCTGAATGTACACCAGGTTGCCATTTGGCTAAATAAGAGAGATGTTGTAGCTTCTTCAGGACCATAGTCAAAGTGGAACCCTACATTTCTGGGCTTTGCATGAATAACCATGGGGCCAGCAAGTGAGAATCAGCAAGGCCTCTTCTGGTTGACAGTAGAACACCCCCTTCTCAAAGATAGTCATGTCCTATCCTGGAAACCTGTGGAGATGGTACCTTCCATGGTGAAAGGCACTTCACAGATGTGATTAAATTAATAATCTTGAACTGGGAAGATAATTGTGGATTATCCAAGTGAGCCGGATGTAGTGAGGAGGGTTCTCAGCAGGGAAACAGGAGGTTCAGAGGAAGCAGGTGATATGACCATGGGAGCAGAGGGGGTGGGAATGTTACCATGGAAGCAGGCAGGTCAGAGTAATGTCATTGCTGAAAGGGGCCACACCAGGGAGTATACACCACCTCCAGGTGCTGGGAAGGGTAAGGGATGTTCTCCCTCAGAATTCCCAGAAAGAATTCCCTGCCAACACCTTCATAGCAAGACTTCTGACCTCCAGAACTGTAAGATCATAAATGTGTGTGGTTTTGAGCCACTAAATCTGTGATAATTTGTGACCATATTCTTGGAAATGTATACATCCTTTTTCAGGACTTTCATTCTGAAGATCCCTTTCTTTGACGTGAGGGCTGAAAAGTTTTAGTGAATGCAAAGTGTAAGGGATGCTTCTCTTGACATTCCAGTCTCTCTTTCCCTGAAATTGGTTTGTCTTCAAGTGACATGTTGCACGATGAGACCACTGTGCATGGCAGGTCTGCCTTGCACCTCTGTTAGACCTCAATGAAGATGATTCACTGGATTCCCAAAATAACTCCTAACTAGGAAAAGACCCTAAACATCTTTCATGTTTACCTTTTCCAATCATTTTGCCTTTTATATCCCATGGGCCTATTCTCCCAACTATCATAGTACATTTGCAGAAACTGGAGAGCAGAAGCATTTGCCCACCCCTTCCTATAAGCTACAATGGGGGGAGGGTAGTATGTAAAGGAAGCAGGAGAGAAACCATCCATTTTGGCTCTGTGCTTAACTATTGGCATCTTGGCTCAAAGTCAATGCATTCAGCTTATAATAATAACTGGCAGGGATCCAGAGCCTTTTGGAAAATAAGAAAGAAAAGCAGAAAGGAATTAAGAAAAGAGAAAAGGAAAGAAAAAGAAATCCAAGTTAAAAGAAGAAACCAAGCAAAAGAAGGCCAGCAAAATCCTATTATTGATTTCTCTTTTAAAAAATTAATAAATAAATAAAAGAAAGGAAGGAAAAACACCTACCACATATTTTCTAAAACCATCTGTTTTAATCACACTCCATGGCCTGTAACTAAATGTAAGTGAACATCTTACCTTTCCTGCCTTCTGAAATCAGAATGTAAACATATTCAGCTTAATGGCGGCTATCATAAAAATGAAACAACAAATTAAAAAAAAGAAAAGAAAAACAAAAATGATTTGGGCAAGAGCATGAGCTTTGTTGGAGTGAGTCATAGACCAGGGTCATATGTCCAAGCCTGGCCTTGTTAAGCTCAGCAAATATACCACACTGATAGGAAAACAGAGGCCAAGACAAGGAGTGGTGGCCTGAGCAGTGGATGGGGGCGCAGGGCCAGGGGAGGACCCATGCAAGAATTAAGCATCTCTCTCTGCCAGACGCCATGCCAGGCACATGACATACACACAGTCAAATAACCCTCACAGCCACCCTGGAGACATGAAGGGTCATCTTCCATCTTCCAGTTGAGGACAGTGAAGCTCCAAGGGAAGAATGACTTTCCTATCTCGTGCCCCACACAGGATGCCGCCCATCTGGGCCCAGGATAAAGCTCTGCCCCTTCACCTGCCCTGCCCACGGACACTTGCTGCACCTCTCAACTTCTCTCTGGTTTTTAGACAGGTCAAGAAAAATCCACCCAGGCAATGGAGAAGTGGCACACTCAGATGCTCGGCTGCATTGGGAAGTGAAGACCTGCAAACTCAAAGTCCCTGTATGACTTATAGGGTTGGACATAAAAATAAAATACCCACCTCCCTTCCCCCTTGAAACCCTAAAAACTGCCGACAGCCTAGCAGTTTCCTTAACTGGCTAATGTCATCTGGCAGTGTAGGAGTGTGACTAAAAGGAGCAAGTCATTTCATCTGGAGAAATGAAGTTAAACAAGCATATGGGGGGGGAGGAAAAGAGGGAGAGGCCGGGCAAAACAGTATGAGTGAAAGCTATTTGTAATAACGGCAAAATTAATAACAAAGACCAATAGAGTCTTGCCGGATGATTGGTAGTTTTCATTTATGGAAAGCACATCAGAGTACCAGGTGTTCTATACGTCCTTGTGAAATTATCTTTGGACTTTTAACTCCATAGTTGGGTTTGGCTGGACTAGAATATGTAGCCCAGGATGTGGACTGGTTTTTGCCGGGAAAGTATGGAATTTTGTTGGGATTCTTAGAGAAGGTGACAAGAAGGAACCATGGCTCAAACCTAATTTGGAACTGGAAGCCCATGGGCCCTAGGGGAAGAGTCCCAGTTGGGGAGCCAAGGACTTAAGTCCTAGCCTAAAGAAGCACAGATGTGTGGGATGAGTTTGGGAAGGTCAGTTGGGCTGTCTGGGCCCCATGCCCCTTGATTTTGGATGGTTCATGGAAGGCTGAATATGAAAGCGTATGGATCATGCACTTCTCTAGAAGGGGAAGGGCAGGCACTATATTCTTCAATAAGCCTCTCCCTGAGAAGGACAGGTGCACCCATGAGAAGGGATCTGCCCATCTAAAACCTACAGCTTTGAGAAGGAAAGGGTGGAGAAAAACATGACTCTACAGAGCGCCAGCCCTGAGCTAGGTTCTTACTGCACATCGCTTACAGATCCCCACCAAGGCCTTGAGAGGTAAATACCATTTTCCAAATATAAAGCCTGAGGCCCAAAGAGGTTGGATGACTTGTCCAGTTTCAAAAGGATGGTATGTATCAGAGCTGAGTTTCAAGCCCAGAACCGAGTCTAAGATGTCTGCTCCTTGTCTCAAGTTGGAAAAGAGTGTTCTCTCCAGCCTAAGTGGCATATAGGATGAGGAACACATCAGGGAGAAGCCAGCTTCAAAGAAGGAAGGAGGATTTGCTGTCTTGTGGACTGAAGTAAAGTTAGCAGGCTCTGAGAGCAAGCGACTCCTCACCTGCCAGCAGCTCCCTACGTGTGGGGCTCTCTGCTCAAGCCTATCCCCCAGGGGAGCCTGGTCTCCTGCTCTGTTCAGTGAGGCACTCAACACAGAGATGCTCTAAGTCCTTGGTACTCCCAGCGTGGTCTTCAGGACCCTCAGCATCAGCACCACTTGAGAGTTTTGGAAAACTTCAGAATCCTGGGTCCCAGCCCAGACTGAGAGGAGCAGAATCTGCATTTTAACAGCATCTCAGGGTAATTCATGAGCACATTAGGGTTTGAGAAGCTCAGTACCACAGGTCCTTGTACTTCTAGGATTCTGAGGCTCAGTTTTATTCCAAGGGTGCCAACAGAGACTACTGCCAGAGGGAGAAAGGGAGGGAGAAGGAAACAAAAGAAGGAAGATGGAAACACTAAAGAACAGTGAAGATGGACACATGACAGAGTGAGAGACTATTCCAGAGGTTGGAAAAGCAGAGAAGGGACACAGAGCAAAAGATGGAGGAGGGAAAGGACAGAGGGGGGTGCGGGGCAGAAAAGTAGAAAGGAAAGAAAGACAGGGAGAGAGAAGAAGGAGGGCTGCTAAAGGTGGGGGAGACCCTTGCCCAGGGCCCAGCTCCCAAGCCCCTGACATCAGGATAGCCACCTGGGTGCCCCCCATGGTAGGGAGAGGTGGACAGAGACACACCAGAGGACGTCCCCAGCTGGCGACCAAGCGCAGTCGGCCTCCCCAACCTCTGCCCCGGTATGAAGCCTGGTGACTTTTCTGATACTTTGGAACAGCTCATTTGTGTGGCAGATTAATCACTCAAGCCGGTGCTATGGTTAATGAGAAAAATCACTATTATGCATTCCTTCCACATGCACGCACCCTTTTCTTGGATGTGCCCAGTTATAAATTAGCCATTTCCATTATTAATTTTTCCTGAATGACTCATGCTGCAGGAACTCGGCATCCGCGGAGTCTGGGAGAGTTCGATTTCTGTGGTCATCTGCTTTCGTGCATTCCGACCAGAGTTAACCCTGCAGACTCGATGGGAGCCTCTGGGAGAACAGCGATGGTTCTACAAATCACCATGGGGGGCGGCTAGCCCACCAGGGTCTTGGGTCATCTTCCCAAGGGAGGCTGGGACGGACGAGGAAGCTGAGATGACAATTGAATCTATTTCTCCTCCAGGTTTTAGAGGCCAAGTACACAGGTGAGGAAATGGCCCCATTAAACCTTTAGGACATATACTGGAGAATGGTTAGTAGACTTTCTCCTTATTCATTCATTGAACCAAGTCATCTTCTTTTCCTTCCAGGTTCAGACACTGGAGGGACATCAGGGACAAAGGGAAGGACAGGCCTCAGGCGTGTTCTTCTCTTAGCTGCTTTCTGTCAACAGCTTGGACAGATTTTTGATCCACCTTTTTTACTCAAGAGTCCAGTGGGAAAAGGGATACTCACCAACAGCCTTGTGGCAAGGACCAGGAAAAACTTAAGTCTTAACTCAATAAAAATGAACCAACCAACAGAAAACCTTGCCAAACTGCGTTTTTAAATTGGGTAAACAATTACTGGGGTGTGCGGAGTGTCATAAAGAAGATGCTATTGAAATACTGGAAGTAGTTTTGCCGTATGGAAATTGAGGATTTCTTATGTCCTAATGCAAGATTCTGGGGTCTGGGATGAGCCTGTCTAAAATACGGAAATACAGGGGCGCCTGGGGGGCTCCGTCAGTTAAGCCTCTGCCTTCGGCTCAGGTCATGATCTCAGGGTCCCAGGATCGAGCCCCGCATCAGGCTCTCTGCTCAGCGGGGAGTCTGCTTCCTCCCTCTCTCCCTCTGCTGCTCTCTCTCTCCATCAAGTAAATAAATAAAATCTTAATCAAATCAAATAAAATATTAAAATATGAACATAAGAGTAATTCAGAGAAAAATTTCAAAAAGCATTGTTACTTTCGGGTGTAAAACAATGAAGAATCCAGAAAAGCTGAAGACTGATGCTTGTTCCATGCAGTTTTCATTTTTGTGTGGGATCTGATCCTTGGTTGTAAGGGGAGTCAAGGCACACACTTGAATCATTGACATTTAGATTTTAGTTAAGGTAAAGACCGTTATGTGAATATAAGTTTCAAAGACATAGTGTATTGAAAATGCAGGATATTGGGGATTACCTGGCCACTACAGAGGTTCCTTCTCTGTGAACCCATCTTCTAGTACTGAGCTCTCTTACTGCTCATGTATTATACAAACTGAGGATTTATTCATATGACAAAGAGAGAGAGACAGCAGAGAGAGGGGCAGGGGGCCGAGCAGGGCGAGAGGGAGAGAGAGAATCTCAAGCACATTCCTGGCTGAGCGCAGAGCCTGACTCGGGACTCGATCCCATGACCTGGAGAGCATGACATGAACAGAAATCAAGAGTCTGAAGCTTAAAGGACTGAGCCACCCAGGCGCTCCTCCCTCCATAATTCTTATGTTGAAACTACCTCCCCACCAATGGCATTTGGAGGTGGAGCCTTTGGGAATTGATTAGGTCCTGCAGAGCCTTCCTGAATGGGATTTCTGCCCATATGGAAGGGCCCCCAGAGCTTTCTTGCCCAAGTGAAGGCACAAGGAGAGAGCACCAGTCTGCACCTCAGAAGAAGACCTGGCCAGCACCCGACCACCCCTGCTATGCACCCTGATGTTAGATTTCCAGCCTCCAGAACCATGATAATTAAGAATCTGCTATTCATAACCCAGCTAAATTGCACTATTCTGTTACGGTGTTCCAAAGGAAACACGGGCATATTGCAACTGATCTCCTCGTTCCCTGCCTTCAGACCTTGGCAATTCTGTTTCCCAACCTTGATGTGTTTTTATCTTTTCCTACTTGGCAAAGTTCAATCAGCCCATCAAGATCCAGCACAAACATTGCCGTCTCAGAATGGGGTTGGGTCCTTCCATTCACACATATGAATAAGGCTTCCCTGGGGCCAGGGGCTGTGTCAGTTGGCTGGGGAAAGGCCAAGGACTCTCGGCTGGCTCAGACTCTTGTGCTCATCTCTGGGCATTGAGGAAAACCCAGGGTCATCCCCCAGGGCTGTCTCTGTTAGCTCAGATTACTTTGAAAAGAAAACATGTCTCTTTCTACCTATGTCCTTCAGGGTCAGAATAAAGCCTGGTACAGCACATGGTCTGCAGTTATCACTATTGTGCAAATACCTGCTGTATTAAAAACCTTCCGATCAGTTGTGTATCTTCAAATCAAGTTGCTTTCACGTTTGTGTATTTGTTTCCGTATCTGGTTTTGTTTGTAATGGGAGGGCTGAGCCGGGCATCAGTTGTAGATGCCACTGTACGGGTGAAAGGACCTTCGTCCAGCTATTTTAATTCAAATACTGTTGGGTGCGTAATAACTTATAATATATAGGAAAACATTCATCTGCTGCCTATGTTCTTCAGGATAACACAAATAAGGTGGTTTGGGGTCGGAGGATCCTGCAAAAGAGGGCCAACCCCACACCTCTTGGACATCCTATCCTTTTGGCTCCAGAAGCCAAATGCCAGTCACAATTATTTGGCCATAAATTGAGAGCTGCAATTCCAGCGGTGTTCGGTGCATGTTGCATAGTGTGAGATCCCAGAGAGATCACATTTTCACACTTACCCATCTGCCACCGCCTGCCTCTCAAAGAGCCACTCAGTCATACTCTTTAGAGTCCTGGCGGCTGCAAGAATTTATTTTGAAAATGAAGTAGGAATAAAAGATGACTGAGCCCTCTCCCCAGCCTCCTCCTGGCAGGGTCAGGGCCAGAGCCAAGGCCATGAGCTTTGGTCCCAGGCTGCCCTCCCGGCCCCTCCTTCCCACCACGTTCCCCTGCTGGGGATAATTTGGGAGGGTGGGGGAAAACTTTGCTCCCACCCTGTTGCAGGGGAATCTAGTTAGATACTCTAAGAAAGAATCCTGAGTGACGTGGCTGCCTCCCATGAATTATTATCTTCTTGTTTCCATTTGGTTTCGGTAATTACGCCTTTGACGTTGCAACATGTAGTCCTGACACAGGGCCTGCTCCACACTAGGCAAGGGGTTCAGGGATGCCCCACGAGGGGACCCAGGTTCCCAGGAAAGAGAAGGGGATGCACAACTCTCCGAAGGCGATGGGCAGGGAAGCGCAAGGGATTCAAGTCCTGACTGGAACATCCGACAACAAATGAATAGGACACGGAAATTCTGTGACTTCAGGGCTCCAGACCTCACGTCCCAACAAGGGGCAGCTCTCGTCTGTACCTTGCGCTGAAATTACCTTTTACCTTTTGTTCTTTTCTTTTTCTTTTTTTCTTTTTCTTTCCTGTGTTGGTTCATTCAATGCTAAAACAAGAGAGTAGAGAGAGCAAACAACTCCTCAGAGGGGCTCGGTCCCTCCCCTGTGCTTCTGCCTGGCCTTTTGGTGGATGCAGAGAAAACACAGGCCTGTGGCTGAGAGGTGGGCTCCAACCCTCACCCAGCCTTCTGAAAGGAAGCTGTGTGACCCGGGGCAAGCTGACTGTCCTTCCCCGGCTTCTTTTTATTTGTTCATTAGTAAAATGGAGGTAATAAAGCTGCCTTCCTAGGGTTGTTGAGCTGATTAATGAGGGATCAGTAAAGTGTGTTCAGCACGGTGCCTCTCTCGGGGTAACCCTGCAGAAAGTGGCTCCCGTTTTCATCTGCATTCTCTCCACTTAAGTAGAAATAAAAAGCATCCTGGCTCTAGTTTCTACAATCTGTTTAATTGAATATCAAAGGAGGGAAGTGGATAATATACACAACCTGACTACCCATCCCCATTCCTCTCTCCTGGATCAGGAGAGGATTAACAGAAGAGAGGCCACATTCTCTCTTCCCAGGCCATCCGGGTATGTTTTCCTGACTCATCTGCTCTCTGGTTTCCCTGCCAATGGGTCTGCTGGGTGGTACTGTTAGAAGATCAGAGGGTGAGAAGATGGGAGAAGGAAAAGCACATCTCCCCAACCTGTCTCTGGACATCTCTGGCACCGGTGGAATCTCCTGCTGGTTCTGGCTCCAATGGGTGTCCTTCCCTGGGCAGCGCCTGATGTGGGCACCTCTCTCTCTAGGAGGCTTTCTCCACTCTCCGTCACATGAGTTATTAATTGCCATATTAAACATTATCCTTCTGAGATGCCTGGCATGGATTCTGCTTTCTTGACCAGACCTTGAATCTCATTGGAAATATGCATTTGTACTTGAACTTGAAACTGTCATGGGCCAAGGAAACTCTACAAATTGGCTCCTTCTCCCTCCTAAGCCACATGGTGTACTTTTCGGCTATAAGATCACTCTTGCATTTTCACTTGGGTCTGCACATTTGCTTAGGACTTACCACCAGTTGAGAAACCTCAGAATTCTAGAGAAATTCAACATAGAGCCAGAGGTATGCCCATGACCCAGGGGGTCTAATGAGAGTCCATCCTGAATCTTTTTCTGGATCCAGTGTGGTTGGATTTGCTGAGCCGGTAGGTTGTCTACACATAGATTTTGTGTCTCCAGCAGAGCCCTCTGCCCCTCTGGTCCCTCTGTGGAAGCTTCCCTATGTGTGCTGATGTGGTGGCCATCACACTGGAGAGTAAGGCTGAATATTTAGCCCCACAGCACAGCGTAGATGGTTAAGCATTAGACAGACTAGATTCAGATCCACCTCTGCTGCAACTTGCCCATTGGCCTTGAACAAGTCGTTGGCCAATTCAGAAAGAGGAGATTGTTGGAGGAAGACAAATGGAAGAACCTTAGAATTGCCCAAGAAGGACCATGGGTTGGTCATTGGCTCTGGTTCCGCTGTTGAAGCACAGTTTCGGGATTATGTTTGTGACTCTGATTTCTTGGGACATTTCACTACCACCTTGCCCCACAGTGGAAATCATGAGCTGTGACTGGGGCATTCTTACGGTAACACATAACTGTGTGGTGTTTATAATGGTGGAGCCTGACCCTCAGAAGGACAAGGGGATGGACTAACAGAGCTTCTGGGGCAGGAGATGAGCCCGACCTGTCCATCTGTGAGCCTCAGCATCTTCTTACTGGCATCAAATCTCAGCACACAAGCAAGAACACTTCCCACGTTCCAGAAAGCATTCAATGTCTGCAAAATGTGGGTAAAACTATTCACTGGTAACAAGCCTGGAGACTTCATTGCTCTCTAGCTGAGCAACTGAGCCTGACACTGTTTCCAGGTCCCCTTTTTATTGAACACTTTTTGGGGCAGGTGGTGCTCCCTGAAAGGCTCATGGAGCAGCTAAGCACGCCTGCTTTCGTTAACACGAAGGCCCGGCCGCGGGGCTTTGGGCAAATCAATTAACCTGCGTAACAGTATAGCTTCCTACGCTGCAGTGTGAGCCCAGTGAGACCTGGTCAGATTTTCTGGGAACATTCAACATAAAAGAGAGCGTGCTTGCCAAAATGAATTACGGAAATGTTAAGTAAATGGTTTCTTTTATAGGATCGATATTATTAATTGGAGACAAGCCACAGGTATCACTCCTACCCCCATTATAGCCACACACAGAATCCAGTAACTAGCCCCCCAGTTTCCTCCTCCCTTCAGGAAGCTTCTTTCCAGTTGTAGGTAAAAAGGGGAATGTCTACATTTGAAGGGCTGACAGGTCTGAGAGAGAAGGGAAGGAAGAAAAAGAGCCGCTTGGACAGGAGACGGAAGACAAGTCCTTGTGTGGAGCTATGTTTAAAGAGAGAAGCCCTCTCTGGATCAGAATAAGAAGGAGGGATGCGCTCAAACGCCTGATGGTAATCCTTTCTGCGAACTATAACCAGACCCCTTTTAAAAGATTGCAAGAAAATGGAGTACACGAAGGCAGTTATTTTCATTGCTCTTGTCTTTTAAACTTCTTGCACATTGGAAAAACAAAACAAAAACAAACAAACAAACAAACAAAAACCTTCTGGCACATAGTAAGCCTCCAGGACTAAACTACCTGTGCCCTGTCCCAACAGGGCGATAGCTAGGACCCACCCCTTTCGTTGCTAGTAATGATCTTTGCACACCCTTGGCTTGCGCCAGCGTATGAGGAACTACTTATCTCAAAGACCAGCAGTTTTTCATTTGCCTTTTGTCCAAATAGAGAACAGATAGATCGATTGATAGAGACAGAAATCCTTCTATGGCTTTGGATGAATAACGACTGTCTTGTCCAGCCTAGGAAAGCAAACAAGCCATTCCACTCCAGCCACCCAACTGCAGTTATGTCCTGAGTGGCCCTTAGCTGGCTGAGCTGCTCCTGTCTCACCGGCTTCAGGGACGGGACAGCAAAGCAGATTTTTGAAGAAATGCATTTTAGTAAACAACATCTGGACAAAGCAAAGAAGAAACGGGAATGCAATCGGGCAACACCCATGCAGTGACAGATTGGATCTTTAATAAGCAGGCATTTAATTAGACAAGTAATTTGTAAGAGACGTTAATGGAATGTGAGTATTCAACTTTGACCAATACACTTGCCTCAAAGTCTAGGCTCTGTCACACACTGAGGTTCATGTTCCGAACCTGACGACGCCCCCTGTCTGTGAGCAATTAGTGTGCACTCATCACTGTGCCGGTGGCAAGAATAGTACACAATATTTTCAAGCACTTCAGAGTTTTACATCTGCCCACTTCCCTTTCCCCAGCAGAAGGCTGATCAAGAGAGGAAGACAGAGCCTGGGGACTGAGGGAGGGGAGGGGCTCTTACCCGCAGTCATGGTCTATGCAGTTAGGACACACATCACAGCCTTACCCCAGGGAATTCCTAAGTGTTGCCATGAAAGGATGTCGAGATCACTTGTCAATCAGGGACAGCATGAATTGCCAACAACAAGGAAATGGAACAATGCCCAGGTTGAGCTGAAATGAGAGGCCACAGGTCAGGACAGGAAGCTGGGTGATGGTCAGCATTCACCGTGAGCATAACTGGTGCCCAGTTGTGGAGAAGGTTAACCTCGCTCTGTCCTGTGGCTAGGCTAGGGCAGGGCAGATCCAACCAAGCAGTAGTCCTCATCCCTGGTTATGCAATGCAATCTGACTTTCAAGAACACTGATGCTAATACCCCAACCCAGACCAGTTTGATGAGAAGCTCAGTCATTGAGTCCCAACTTCGTGTGTTTATTTTGTTTGTCTGAAGTTCCCCCAGGTGATTCAAATGGGCACAAAGGTTGGCAACCATCAAATGAAAGTATCTGAGGGTTTTGTGGTGTGGAGATGGAAAAGCAGCTACAGAATCAGCCAGACCCAGTTTCATGCCCCACATTTATGAGAACATTTTTTGTTAATTTTTGCTTATAATACAACGTCAAAAACTTCAGGCAAGTCTGCCGGAGCGTTATTTTCCCCATATGTAACACTAAAATAATATTTTCTGCTGAAGATTTTTGTGGGGTTTAACTAGATATCATATGCACAATTCTGACACCCATGATGTCACTCAACCTACCCTCTGATCTAAAGTCACTGCATTAATTCCATAAGTACTTACTAAACACTAACCATGTGTTTGATATTCCCAGATGAATAAGGCACAACTGGTACTCATCCTCTAAGACAGTGGTTGTCAAAGTTAGCATCTGTCAGAATCACCTGGAGTGCTTGTCAAAACAAAGACTGTTGGTCCCCACCCCAAAGTATTTCAGTCTGTGGGTCAAGGGCATCACCTGACCACTAACTATTCTGGGAAGTCACCTGGTGATTCTGATGCTGCTGGCAGGAGGACCTCACTTTGAAAACCACTGTCCTAGGGAGGGGCAGGCTATTAGGAAGGACAGACCATTGAATAGGTAGCTTTAAAAAATGGGATCAGTGCTAGGAATGAGTGTCTGGTATTGAGGGGTGGGAAGCTGAGGAGGAAAGTGGAGGCAATATTGAAGTATTTCAGTCAGTAGATGTCAGGGAGGGTTCCTGGGAAAACGTAAGAATGAGAAGGGATTAAGGGAGAGGAAGAAGAGTCCCCAGGTGGAGGGAATTGGCCTCATCAAGAACAAGAGGGAAGAGTATGCCTGGATGTGTGGGAACCTGGAGAAGGTCAGCAAGTTTGGAACATGAAGGGTAGGGGGGTGAGGGATGTCCAGGGAAAACGGGTAAGGGGCAAGGCTGGGGAGGGAGTCTAGAAGCCATTGATGAGAAGAGCAGTTGAAGGCCATTGAAAAGTGCTAGGGAGGAGTGCAGACTACAAGGTCTGTGTTAGGAAAAATGTCCATTTTCCCCTCCTGGGAAATGGGATGGCAGGTGGACACTGGAGACTACGTTCATTCTGCTTGGGAGGCTCTTGGGCTGGAGCCTGACTCAGACCCTTAACTGTTATTTACACAGACTGGCCTTCTCTGAAAAATGAACACTCTGGTTTGCCCGACAAGAAAACTTGGAAAGCCAGCTGAGTCTCAGGGCCTCATAGACTTCATGGATAAAATTTGAGACAGTGGAGAGAAGAGCTAGGGAGGTAAATCTGGAGGGAGAATATATTCGAGTGCCCTGTGGCTGCTGTAACAAATTCCTGAAAACTTGGGGGCCTAAAACAATGCAAATTTATTTTCTTAGGGCTCTGGAGGTCAAAGTGCTAAAATCATGGTGTCGTAGGACCACATTTCTTCTGCAGGCTCTAAGGTACGATCCATCCCCTTGACCCTTCCAGCTTCTAAAGGCTGCCCAGGTTCCTTGATGCAAGGTCTCCTTCTGGAGATGGCATCACTCTGACCTCTGACCTGCTTCTAGTGTCTTACCACCTCTCTTGTAAAGACTGCTGTCCACCAGGTAATGAAGGATAGCCTCCCCATCTGAGATTCTTAATTTAGCCACATTCGCTCAGTCCCTTTTGCCATGTAAGGTAGCATGCTTACTCACCAGTTTCAGGAATTAGGAGATGGACACATCTGGGGACCTTTATTCTCCTTCCACGGAGGCAAGATGGCACATGGGCGATGGTTTGAGGGCACAATGTGCAGTAAAATTAAAACAATAGAGTCAGAATGCTAAAGGTTAAGAAGAAAAAATTTAAAAAGAAATCGCCTCCTTTCTGTGAGCTAGCTTTGTGCCTCTCTTTAAAATAACCCAGTGGGAAGATGTAAGTCAAAGTCCTCTTTGCAATGACTGACGGGATGGTTTTATTTCTTCTTTATTTATTTAATGTTCTAAAGCCCTTCTTTCCTTCCCTCCTTCCTTCCTATTTCCCTCCTTCCTTCCTCCCCTTGCTTCCCTCTCTCCCTTCCTTCTTTCCTTCCTTCCTTCTTTTTCAGATATGCTTTCAGTGGGCTCTGATTTCAAGACTTAGATATAATACACCAATAGCTATGAGACAGGTCCTGAAACAGCAGACGCATTTTACAATAACATAAATGTTTTAAAGCCCCTTGAATCCTCCTAACTTTCACTTGCATTAAAAAAAGAAAAAAAATTCTGAATTGTATCTTTTCATTTCTTATCCTTACTGCTTTCTTCTTTTTGAAGTTTACGTTCATATAGTTTTTTTTTAATTTTTTTTAATGGAATGCTTCACGGGTCACCCTTGCTCAGAGGCCATTTAATCTCTGTATCGTCCCAGTTTTTTTAGTATATGAGCTGTCAATGTGAGCACTACTTTCATGTAGTTTTAAAGGATTTACCTTTCCCCTTGGAAATCATTTCCCACATTTACTAAATAATTAGGATTTAAAAATATGTCTAGCTTGCTTCATTGAGTCTGTGTACCTGTGTCCATGCATTTTGAGTTGGAAAAAAAAAAAAAAATCACCCTCATGCAGTGCTCTGATAAGTCCCCACCGTTGACTTTTTTCCCACTTCTAAAATAATTTGCTAAAGAAAATAGGACACTATTTATTTTCATATTATCCAATATAGGATAGGAATGTGGCAACGGAATACATCCTATTATTTTATATGCTGTAAATTTTGAGGCAAGTATGTACACACTTGCATATGCGCAATGCCCTTCTTTTATATCAAGACTCCTCTGAGATTACAGTGTATTTGTCCATCTGTGAGAAGTTTAGGGACTTTAGTTCTTTGCAAGGTAGTGGGAAAGGATCTGTAGGTGCTGGGGACGTGGGATGATTTGAACAAATGTGAGTTTCTCATGCAGAATGCAAACTCAGACTGAGTGAACTCCACACTTGGCTATGTGGTCGTGGAAACGAAGGTGGTCTAGAGACGTTTAGCTCACATGTGAGGTCTTAGAGAACACACAACCCCCAGAATCTCACAAACAAATACATAAATAAACAGAATTTTGCGGGGGTGTAAAATGGTGATTTTATTAAAGCATGGGGACAGGACCCATGGGCAGAGAGAGCTGCTGCACAGGGTTGTGAGGGGTGGCTGATTATAAACTCTGGGGGTGGGGGAGGTCAGGAAAAAGGGAGGTTTCCAAAAGAAATTTCATACACAGAAAATCTTAATGGGTGTGATCTAGAAGCAAGATACAGAAAGTGCAATAGCAAAAGACAAGATATAAAAAGAGAAGAAATAACAGAGGACAAAGAAATAGGTGATAAATTATAATAATATAAAAATTATATAAAATATAATAAAATAATATATGATAAATTATAATTATTGGCAGGAACAGAAGGATAATATAGCAGAAGCTTTCATAGCTACAGATTTAAGATTGATAGGCAAAAAAGATAAGGAGTAATAATAATGTGTCAATACCACAAGTTTTACTTTTTTTTTCTTTTTTTTCAGTTTCTTTTAAAGATTTATTTATTTATTTGAAGGGAGAGGAGCAGAGAGAAAAAGCCTCAAGCGGACTCCCCGCTGAGGGCAGAGCCTGACATGAGGCTCGATCTCAGGGCCCTGAGATCATGATCTGAACCAAAACCAAGAGTCTGATGTGCAACCGACTGAGCCCCCGAGGAGCCCCATGGATTAACTTATTTTCACTGAGACATTTCACCTCAAAAGGCTTCATCTGCCAGCTCTCAGGGTTAAGGACTCTATGCTGTGTGCGCCTCGGCTGAACCTATTTCTGCATGTTGTTTCTCACCCAGATCACACCTACTTTTCACTGCCAGTATTTTTTTTTTACTTGAATTTCATTAGAGAGAAAAATTAATTTGACAATAAATCTGAATGTAGGCTCTTCCTAAGATTTTACAAGAGGTTTCATTCCTTTCTATGCGTCTCACCTGCATTTAATGGCATGGTGGGAGCAGGAGAGCAGAGACCCCCGTGCAGTGGCCTTACTCAACTACGCAGGCCGTCAGTCTGCATGTACGGGACAAAGTGCCTGGAGAGCTCGGGTTGATCTGGCTACTCAGTCACATGCAGGTCGTCTAAGACAGCCTCTGCTGTTGTGATGTCGCAGAACCAGGACTGATAATTGTTCAAAGGCAGCGTTGTGCAGTTAATAATAAGCTGAGGCCAAGTTTCAGGAAACAATAGCACAGAAACAGAGGAGAGTGAGTGAAAGTAAAAGCAGACTAGAGTCTTCTTCAAGGACAAGGAAAGAGCAATGATAAATTAAGGCTTTTTCAGCAGGAAAACTTAAATGTGGGTATTGAGATACAAGAACAGCCATAAAAAATGCCTTTCTAACACATGACTTGAAAAAAAAGTAATAGCGGATAAGAAGAAGTAAGATCGTGTGGCTTCTGTAAGTCCGAATACGTATCGTGTACAAAAGACGAAAGTAGGTGACACTCCCCTGTAAAAACAGGGACTAAGATTTGATTCTTTATTTAAAGCAACTATACATACAGTGACACACTATGGTGGCCTCTTGCTTATGTAAAAAATGATTCCTGTTTTTAAGAAATATGCACTGAACATACATAGACGTGAAAGGATATGTCTAAGGTTCGTTTTACATGATTTCACTTCAGACAGACACAGAGGACTCAACGAAGTAAATATGGTAAAATCTTGAAAACTGCTGAATCTGGGTTATGGGGACATCAGAAGTTCATTGGTATGTTTGCGTTCTTTACGAAAAGTCTTGAGGGGGGCCCTGGGTGGCTCATTGAGTTAAAGCCTCTGCTTTCGGCTCGGGTCATGATCCTGGGGTCCTGGGATCGAGCCCCGCATCGGGCTCTCTGCTCGGCAGGGAGCCTGCTTCCTCCTCTCTCTCTGCCTGTCTCTGCCTACTTGTGGTCTCTGTCTGTCAAATAAATAAATAAAATCTTAAAAAAAAAAATAAAAGTCTTGAGGGATTCAGCTAAACTGGTATTCAGAAGGAAATGTACACTGTAAAGCATTTATTAGAAAGCAAGGAAGGTTGAAAATGAATGAGCTGAGGGGCGCCTGGCTGGCTCAGTCAGTGGAATGTGTGACTCTTGATCTAGGGTTTGTAAGTTCAAGCCCCACACTGCATGTAGAGATGGCTTATAAATGAAATCTTAAACAAAAATAAAAATAAATGAGCTGAGTGTTCAACTGTTTGGTCAGCTTTATTAAAATTCACTTATTTAAGAGTGTGAACTGGTAAGCTTAAGAAAATGCACAAAACTGAGTAACCACCACCAAAATCATGATGTTGAATATAGAAGATTCAATATTAAAGAGCTATTAGTTATTTCCCATTTAATCTATAAATGGATATTTCATGAAAACAGATCAAAAGCCTGGTTGCACTTTTTAGGATATTGACTTAAAATTTCATATGGATGAGTAAATGTGCAAAATAGAAAATATAAGTTCAAAAACTAAAATAAAAATAAATTGTAAGTATGGATGAATTTTCTCTACTAGGTATCAAGATGTATTATGTGTTATGGAAATTAAAATGACAGAGTATTAACTGATAAATGCTAAACACATCATTGGATCATAAGAATGAGTGCAGAAGCACATGACTGCCTCTATAGAACTTAGCATGTGGTGGAAGAAGGATGACCAGTTGGTGTATGCGGCAGGAACACTGCCAGACAATTGTCAAATCATTTCACTTTTCTCCTAGGCACACAGGAGGTCAACATTCTCCTTTATTCCTTGTGTCCAAGAAGGAGTTAATGGAATATAGATGAAAGTGACATGTGGCCTTTCCAGGTCTGGTCCCTAGAATATCCCAAGTGATTATTCACATTTGCTTTACCCTGCAGGACTGGAAGGGAAGGATTCCTAGATGGTGGAAGTTCAAAATGGAATGAACCAGATCTCTGTGACTTTGCATGGGGGAGAGCTTCGGGGTGAGCAAACCGACCTACATCGAATTGTGAGTAGAAACGGATTTTGTAAGTCAAAGAGAAACAAGGATTATTACAATAGTTAGCATTTAACCCTTAATTAATACAGCAGGGGAAACAAGTAACAATTTAATGTATGGCTTGGAAGAAACGGTTACCCATTATAAAGAAAAAAAAAATGTGCAAAGTAATTAGTACTTTGTTTCCTACCAGAGAGAAAAATAAATTCAAGAAGGAATAAATACCCAATCATTTAAAAATACACCTGGAAGTCTAATGGGAGGATGTTTTGTGACTTTGTAATTAAGAAGACTTTCTTAAATAAAATGCTCAACAAAATAAAACAAGAATCTCAAAGAAACATTGGAATTCTGCTATGTGAAAATCCTAAAAAGAAATTTCATGCCAAAAAAAAAAAAAAAATTAAGAACACTGTATGAGATACAACTGACACTAGGAAACATTTGCAACACAGAAAACAGTATAAAAAATAATGCTGAAAAGTCAAACCATGGAAAGGAAAATAATATCAAGAGCAGAAGGGGAAATTCAAATGGCCTGCACATTTTTGAAAGGATGTTCCACTTCTTTAACAATCAGGAAATGCAAATTAACCAAGAGTGAGACACCATTTTTCACATGTCAGATTGGCAAAGATTACACAGTTTGATAATCTCAGTGTTAGACGCCTCTTGGAGCAAGAGTCAGCCTTCTCTGGGGCAACGTGTGTACATCAACCACAGAGCAATACTGACTTCAGTGCGGGGATGGGGCCAGGGGGATAAAAACCTAAAATGGAGTCTTTTTTTTTTTTTTTTTTTTTTCCAGAAGACGTGATAGAATTCCCATGTCCACTTCCTTTGTCGCATTTTCTCCTTCCCCAAGCCTCTTGAATATGGATGGTTGGCTATTCCTTGTTCCGCTTTGTGATGAAATTTTCATTCTGGAAACTGAAAAATCAATACTTTCCCAGTGCTTCATTCTGATCTGATATTCTTGCATCACATCATAATGGAAGGACGGGGAGACAGAAATGTGGGGTCTTCTTATCTTCTATCTGATGCTCATTATAGACATGAGAAATGGAGCAAGTCATGCATGCCATCTGGACCTTGGGTCTCTCTCTCATCTCTAAAATAGGGGTTTAATGCCAATTATGAAGTGTCCTTGGGAAGATCATGTAGGAGGGCATGATGTCGCTTTTATCTGAAGTGGTGCTTCTCAGACTTTAAGGGGCATCTGAATCGTGGAGGGATCTTGTTCAAAATCAGCATTCTGATTCATTGTACCTGGTGTAGAACCTCGATTCACCATACCCATGGTGCTGGGCCTCCCACAGCAAGAAGTTAGTTACCTAAGAGGAAAGTGTCACATCCCGAAACAATGTTTAGGAAATACAAAGGTAAACAGATTTCTCTTCTTCAGGACTTCCCAATAGTGGTGCTCACCACGCACAGGCACCCCTCAGGGAGGGGTATGGTGTGCACAACAGAAGCTGAGAAAGGCTGATGAACAGAAAAGATCCCTAGCATGGGACTTAGAGACCTCTGTGATACAAAGCCTTCCTACCTGGCCAGACTCAGAAAACTCAGAGCAGAGAGTAACAAATTCTCCATGCACTGAATAGATTTTATTGTTTAATAATCAAGCACTTAATTAAAAATAAGTAATTCATAAGAGTGATTAATATCGGGTGGCTAAGTAGGTTTGCTCAACACTCTTGGCATTTAAATGGAGGATGAAAATCAGAATTTCTTCTTTCAAGAAAGTATTTCTGTAAGAAATTAGCCTGATTTGAGCAAATGTATGTTTTACTTAACTTGAAGACAAATACAATCCCCACACTAGATACTACAATTATCTTAGACTACTCATAAACACGTCCTTAAACAGAATATATTTAAGGATTTACTTACTCAGTCAACACATACTTATTTAGGGGCTACTATGGTCCAGCCACTGTGTTGCACTCAAGTTACCCTGTGGCACAGAATAGCCGTAGCACATACTGGTACCTTCAAGAAACCACCAGTCTACAGGCTGGACAGCCATATTTAAGTGTGGGGAATACGGTAAGGGAAATGAAGCAGACCAAACACAGTGACAGGGAAGGGGTGGCTGCCTGACCAAGGAGGCCTCCCAGAAGAGGTGCCCTTCATGGGGACACCTGCAGGATGAGAGGTGGAGCCTTCTAGGTAGAGACACAGCCTGGGAAAGGTCAACAAGGCCAGAAACACCTGAGTTGGTTATTTTTAGGGAATAAACAGGTGAGAGGTGAGTGGCATGGCATGAAGTTGGAGAACTACATAGGCAGAGACCAATTTCTCTATCCCCTAGCTCTTGTGTCCTGTGATGAGGACTTAGGATTTCATTCAGTGGAAAGTCATTGGAATGTTTTTTGTTTTTTGTTTTCTTAATGATTTACAGACTCAAAATTTCTCTTAGCTCTCAGAGGAGGATGGGCTGATCAGAATCTGATCATGGAAGCAGAAAGACCAGTTGGTAGGCCATTGCTGTGAGCATAGCAAGAGGGGATGGTGATTTGGACCACCAGCCTATGTCACGGCTTTACCACTGTGGGGAGGTAGGGTACTGGACATGTAATTGTGGTACTGGAGCCACTGGGAGCTTTGGGAGAATTGGACTGGAGTAGGTTGTTGAAAGAGGAAGCAGTCCAGAGGCTCCTAGCTTCTGGCATTAACATGGGACAGGGGAGGTAGAGGGAAAAGAAGGGAAGGCAATTACCTATTCAGGAAAGACTAGGAAGAAGAATAGGTTTAGAATGAAAGGGGATTCATTTTGAACATTGCATCTTTGAAGTTTCTATCATTTACCCAAGTGGAGAGGTTGGAAGTCTAGAGCTCATCGAAAGCTGTCAAACAATATATATTTGGGAGCTGCTGGTTTTTATATGCTATTTATAGCCACAAACACACACACACACATGCACACACACACACACACACACACACACACACAGAGCAAAACTTGAAAGAGAAAATAGAAGGGGACCCAGAACTAACTGCTGAGGGCTTACCACATTTTGGAGATTGAGGAGTGTCTCATGGGCAAGGAGGAGCACCAAAAGATGGTAACATCGGGAAAATGTGATGAAGAAAGTTTCATGGAAGAGGGACAGATCAAGGCATTGGATATTCAGCCAAGGGGCTAAAAAATGATCAAGCAGAAATGTATCCCAGCCCTGAGGACCTCTGCCCCACAAGGGACTAACAGTCCAGAGGGAACATTCCTGTCAGTCAGTGATGGGTTTACATTAGCCAGGGCAGTGGTGAGGCATCTCCAGCCACCCCTCTTGTGTTTGCTTCCCTCTTTGGTTAGATTTGGGGGGATGCCCTGTGATACATCTGTTTCATTCTGTTTTATAGTTTTGTTTGTTTATTTGCTTGTTGTATCTCTAACTATAAACTCATCAGAATGACCACTCAGAGCATGCTCACTGAATTATGGATAAAATATGTGACAACTGTCACAAACATTTTTAAAACACTATATATACATTGTTGTTGTTATTATTGTTGTTGTGAGAATTGGTAAGTTATCTTCTTAACTGGACCTAGCACTATATCTGAGAAAATATTACAATAGGAAGTAGGGCACAAGAATCCACCCGCCCCAAAAAAAGACAGAATTTAAGGTGGGAAAGGAACAACACGCTGAATCTTCTCCTCATCACAGACCTGTTCTTTTACTTTTGTTAAATTCTTCCACTGGTCTTCTTTTCCACCACTCCAGGGAAGAAGGAACTGGAAGAAACCATCAAAAATGGAATGTGGCAGGAGAAGTTTGCTGGAGATTCCATGGGACATTGTAGGACACCGAGGACTGAGGAATGAAATAAAGAGACCGAGGGCATAGGAACCAGCAACGTTGAACATTCTTTCAAATACTGCTTCCAGTCCAGACCTGCTTGCTGGCCAGCCCTTTTGCCAACACACCCTGATCTCCTTCCCACTGCATTCAGCCATTCCATGATCCAGGTAGCAACAAGAATGGCTTCCAGTGATCCAAACCTTTGAGTTGAAATAACTTACATGGAGGTTGAAATGACATATTTCACTGTAGAAGGTAAATCCAGCTACTTCTAAAGCACAAAACCAAACAGCCCTCCCCAGAGAAAGTTCACCCTCACTGCTCCGGTACACATGAAATCTCTGAAAGCCAAAGAAACATAATCCCAAAGATGTTGGGAGAGCAGCAAACATGGTCACCAGCAACAAAGACCTAAGTAGGAAAGTGGTCAAGATGGTCAGGGGGCTTGCTTATTTCAAAGTGAGCAAGGGAGGGGTGGGCAACCAACAGCAGTAGTATCTGCTCCACATAGTGCGAAAGTAAGAGTGAAGAATACAGGTGAAAGCCATTTGAGGCTTCCCCTGACCTGGTCTGCCCTACCCCAGCCCATCCCAGGCTCCCGGCACATACTGTAGGCTGGTTTCAGGGTGAGTGGATGAGCATCAGTGTCTCTCGTGCTGGATACCATTTCTGCAGAAACAACATATGCAAGATACTTATCCCAGGAGCAATGGGTGATTCAGAGTGGTTAAACCAAGGAGACTTATCAGAGATCAAAGTGGAAGATGCTAAACGCTGATCAGGCGCCATGGCAAGTTTGCTGTATGCGCCACTGAGTTCAGAAGGAAATGGGAGCCAAGAGGGGACACTTGTGCACAAGCAGGCCACTGCATTCCAGCGGCTCAGCAGCCCTGCTTAAAAACCACATGCACACTGTTTACAAGAGCCCACAGTTTGGGGCTACCTAGGCACTAAATGTTTAGAAGCTGTAGGAGAGCTTCCAGTGCCCCCTCTTGCTTTGGTTTCCCTGCATCTTCGCTCATACTGTTACAGTCATTGGGATTCTGTGCCTTCTTACCCACCTTGCTAGCTCCTTCTCTTCCTGCTTCTCCATCCAGCTCCTGTGCTGCTCCAAAAGATTGCCTGGGACCAGATTGGCTCAGCTATGTTCTCTGTTCCCCCACATCTACCTTGAACGGCTTTTAGGGCAACACCTGTTCTCGATTCTGGTTGCTTCCAAGCACCTCCAGTTTCCAGGTGGTGTCTCATCAATTTTGTGGCCGAGCCCAGAGCCTGGCATGGGATTCTGTTTTGGGAATATTCTTACACCTGTTAATACATGAATAAGTGAATGCTTGTGATGTCTCCATGTCTCCATGTTAATGGAAGATTGTAGGACCCACCTACACCCTGCTATTCTTTACCATTTTTCTTCCTCACCACTGAGGCCAGAGGCAATATAGCAACACTGTTAAAAATGCAGCTTTTGGGGCGCCTGGGTGGCTCAATCGTTAAGCGTCTGCCTTCGGCTCAGGTCATGATCCCGGGGTCCTGGGATCGAGCCCCACATCGGGCTCTCTGCTCAGCAGGGAGCCTGCTTCTCCCTCTTCCACTCCCCCTGCTTGTGTTCCCTCCCTTGCTGTATCTCTCTCTGTCAAATAAATAGAATCTTTGATTCTTTTTGGTATCTATTTGAGCAGCTTTTGGTATCAAATGTAACTGGATTGAAACCCCTATTGACAAGTAATTAGCTAGGAATTTTAGTTATTTAAATGATCTAAAACTTATCTGGAATGAATTAGTACAAAGGATCAGTGAGGCCATGGATATCAACCATTTATCACAGAGCTATAGTAGTAGTAGTTAGTTAGTAGTGGTTAGTAGTACTGCTCATAGTAGTTAACTAAAAGTAGTTAACTAATAACTGACGATAATTGTAGTAGTGGTTTTACTGGTAGTAGTTATAGTTTTAATAGTACTAGTCATAGTCAACTAAACTAACTACTAACTAGTAGTTAACTGAACTAATTATAGTAGTTATGGTATTTTAGTAGTGCAGTTACTAGTTAACCAAAAGTAGTTAACTAATAACTTATATAGTATTTATAGTGGTAGCAGTTATAGTGATAGTATAGCAGTACTTAGTAGCATTAGTTGTAGTAATTAACTAAAAGTGGTTAACTAATAACTTATAGTAGTTATAGTGGTAGTTATAGTAGAAACGTGGCAGTAGTACTAGTCATTGAAGTTGTGAACGCTACAAGTCGTAGTGATAATGACGGCATTAAAGGCAATAGTACTGGTAGTGGTAAGTGTAAAACAATTAAGTTAATGGCTCAGAAACCTCACATACTCTTCTAACTTGTTTTATTATCTCTATAGACAAAGGCATAGTCTTGGCAACTCAGGACGTTATGCAACAGATCACCTAACAAAAGGAACAGAAAAGTCAATTTTTTTAAAGGTGTTTTCATTAGTTCATGCCAACCATTCCAAAAAAATCAGATGTAAAATTAAGAAATGTTCACAGGGTTTTTCTATTCAAAAGTTCTAAGACACATCAAAACCATGTGCCTGACACGGGAAACCAAATCCTCTACGGCAGGAAGGGCTGGGGCTGCTGGAGGAAGGCCGGCGGATTTGCGGTAGCTGCCCCACTTCGGGCCTAGCAAAAACCTGAGAACTGGGCTGTTCTGTGACCTGCGAGCTGGACCTGGGGGGACGGGGGTGTCAGTGCCGTCCGCAGGCTGTGCCTCTCCCTCTGCCTTTCTTACTTGGATCATGCTCACAATCTCATTAATCCCTGGTCAAGTGCAAGCATGCAAAAGCAGAATGAAAGACGAAAGGATGGGTCTTGGACCAACAGGACCTTGGGATTTCCAGGACGCCTCTTTTCCAACCTCAACACCAGCCAGCGATTGCCCTCCAGAGCTGCTGACTGTGGCATTCATGGTCTCACGGTCTGGGCCCCTCTGCCACTGACCAGATCCTCAGGTTTGGAAAGAGCCTTTGGCCTACTGATCTGATGTCATGAAGAGACCTCTGCTTTCTAAGGCAGAATGCATTTGGAATTGCTTGTGACAGTGGTGCCCCGACCCTTAATTATTCAATTCTTCTGGTATGCAGAGAATTGGCAAGAGGCGCTGGGCTGGGGTCCACAGCAAGCCAGCTTTCTTCTCTTAACACAGGACATCTTCCCACCTGGAGCTGTGAGAAGGAGCCAAAAGTCCAGTGGAGAGAGCTTGTTCATTCTGGTTGGAGCCGAAATCAGACCTGACTGACGTGCTAAGTGCTATAATTCCTTCCGTCTACTTGAGAAACAATCAGTGGACAGCTACCAAACTAAATGGGCCTGTGATCCCTTTTCTCTCTTCCTCTCTCTCCTTTTTTTTTTTTTTAAGATACTAAAACTGAAAAGCCAAATGCTTTAAACAATTCATACTTTGATTTGCAAAAGACAACAAACATATCCTCTGAGCAAGGGAAGCATGTCTCTTCTTGCATCTGAGTTCAGGAACACTGAGTCTTTCCATTCAGGTCCTTCAAGGTACATCAAGTTGAAGGGTGATCTAATCAGCTTTCAAGGCAAAAGGAGTGTTCATTGTCCTCATGGTTCTATTCAATAATTTTTCCTCCACTGAACACACATAAACTGATCATTTAAACTTGATTCCTATATCTGCAAAATAAGGAATTAAAAATCCTATTTACAGGGCAAATACAGAGAAACTGTCTACTCCCAAGCATAAGACTTGACCCCAGGTAGATGCTCAAAAATATCTATTAAAGGAAAG
The DNA here is from genome assembly GCA_004024625.1 of Mellivora capensis. Taxonomy (NCBI): domain Eukaryota; kingdom Metazoa; phylum Chordata; class Mammalia; order Carnivora; family Mustelidae; genus Mellivora; species Mellivora capensis. Next base: position 575 of record PISX010001390.1, on the reverse strand, counting down.
AGTGAGTTTTGCTAACAAAACAAAACAATGAATCATAAAAGTAAGGGAGGAAAAGGAAGTAATAAGAAATACAGTTTAGGAGGCAACTGGTTGGCTCAGTAAATTGAGCATCCCACTCATGATTATAGCACAGTTCATAATCTAGGGGCTGTGGGATTGAGCCCCGTATTGGGCTCCATACTTTGTGGAGAGTCGGCTTGGGATTCTCCCTGTCCCTCTCTCTCTCCTCCTTCCCCCTACACTCGCACACACTCTCTCTATCTCTCTCAAATAAATAAATAAATCTTTTAAAAGAGAAATACAGTTTAACACCCCCGCTTCACCATTGAAGAACTAGACCCACACAGAAATAGTAACTGGGTCAAGGCCATAAAACCATCCCATCCTAGAACGAGCACAAGCGCGTGTTCTCCAGAATCCTAGGCCAGTGTTTCTTTAACCACGGGTCAGTGGACAAAGTAGTTGCTCACTAAGAGACACCTGGAAATCCCCCTTTCTCTGTCCCTCTTTTTTTTATTATTATTTTTTTTCTTTTTAGTGGTAGGGGAAATAGTAGTATTAAAACAGTAGCTCTC